>DWPW01000169.1:0-13703 GCA_018252015.1 Astraptes brevicauda
TCTGGAGATCCCGGAGTCCTCTTTGTAGCGCTGATGACGGCCACCGGGGGGGGTTTTAGTGGTTAAAAATCCCACATCACCCGGCGTCGCTCCCACGGCAATGGGTACCTGCCGTTTGGAAGGTTTCCCCCTCGAAAACAAAAAAAAAAAAGGAGAAACACAAATGATGTAACTTTCACAATAAATGAAATGGAAGGAAGAAAAACGTACCTATGCATTAAAATAATAATAAAATGTATAGATATATTATATAAGAAATTTAATTCCATTTATTAGCTCGTTTCGATTTCCTATAATGACGGTTAAAATTCGGTCCAAATCCATCATGGCTAATTGTGATGTTTTGAATCGACCTTAATGGGCTTTAATAGTAAAGAACGTCTTGATGAAACTAACAAAATTTCTACTACATAAATGTAGCACCGATTCGCCATTCACCAGCGCGGTGGACTATGCTCTAAACCTCTCACACTCTAAGACGCGGACGCCGGCATCAGGGTGCAAGTGTACCCACCCATTGATGACAGGGGTGACAACGGGTGCAAGTGGGTACACTTGCACACCCTGTCATCAATGAAGATACATAGAATTTCTTAATTAGATATTTCTACTACATGCTACCCTAAAAATATTTTAATAGTCTCCTAACACATACCGTGTTAGGAGTCTTAAGGTAAAAAAAGTTGACCCAGCCGATTTTTGTACTGTTATACGTTTTTGGCGGGTGAATATCAGAAGTGTAATCGACCTGGCGACCTTTTCGTGTATTAAAGGTGGGAAGTTAAAAATTATTTTAAAGGTGGTAGAACCGTTTGCGGTTCGACTCCGGCGGCACCACCGCCACACCTATTTCTTCTTAACTACGGCAGTGTTAAGCGCTGATGTGTTTTGGTTTGATGGGTGTGGTAAGGGAGACATACTTATTAGAGGCATTTCAACTTAGTCCTCAGGGGTAGCAACGCATCTGTAGCCGACCTCAGGTAGGACTGTGATCTTATCTGGGGTTTATTACAGATTTCCATGGGCAGTGGCCACTTACCATCAGGTGGGCTGCATGATGGTTTGCTACTTCCATAAAAAATGGCAACATTGCTAGTGACATATGTGCAGGTGCACTTCATTGACGGTAATCCTGGTGGCGCCCATGGTCTCAGAGAAGACCTACGTCCTTCGACAATAATTATGTTAACCAAATTTCGGTGATGATCGTTCCAGGTGAGATACATCGAAGTTTACTACTTCTTCTAATAAAACAGTTTAATTCATCTGACAAAGTTCGCAACGATGCATCACACAAAATACTGCCATAAAAAAAGCAATTTCGTCAATGATTCGTAGGCTAAGGATTTTACTGGCAACATTGTCTTCCAATGGATATTAGGCCATATCACCCGCTTTTCAAGTAAATAAAAGGATCGTTTTTTTTAAGTTTTCACGCGATTCTAATCACAGATGAATATAACAAATGCGTTCGACTATATGCAGATTACAGCTTTATTAATACGTTTAGGCGCAAATTGGTGGCATTTACTTCAAATTTCTCACGGAATCGTCTATTGGTCGTAAGTTCGCAACAACAAATTTATTTAATTACATCGCCATACAAAATTGAACTTTATTCCTTACTCATAAACATGTTTTAGAATGAACAATATAGTTTTAGCATCTTCAACTCTACCATTCTAAAATCAAAATGGCGATAAATGTCAAATTCCTACTTCAAATTGCTCGTAGCGCGAACTCGTTTTTATCATACAATATAAAATAAGCTTTTTTATTACAATACAATAGAGTACATTTTTCTCTAAGTTTATAAAGTCTGTGTACCACAGAGTAATTATACCAATTTTACCACACATTGTTATGATTGCCATTTTTTTAAATAAATTAGGCTAAGTTTATATTATTAGCTCAATTGGCAACACTATTCACCGCTCCCTTATAGCTGTTGTTTGCAAGTATATTAAATTATAGATGAACGACCTCGGGGCTTACGTATTCTATTATTTTGAGTCAAATATTCAGGTTAATAACAGTACTCAATTTACCGTGTATTTTATGGCCGACGTCATAATTTTGTTCATTAAAAATTCTTACATGGTATACTTAATAAAATCCACAGAGTAAATAACAAATTTGAATTTAAGGTGTAAGTTTTAGAAATAAACCTTTTTAAAAAAAAAATACGCCTATACAAAACAACTTTATTATTTTTTTATTATGAAGAGTAGGAATTTCTTTGTTACTTTTTAATCTAATTTTAACACGATGTTGCATTTGTTAAAAACTAGTATTTCATATCATTTTTATCTCGTAATTCCCACAGTATGGTCTAACATTAATCCATTTTGATACACACAACAAAATCATCGAGATAGACTAAATTTACTTTCTTGCATCATAATTTAATTAATAAAATATAATAAAGTGCTTTCGTTTTGTCATATGTTAAAAAAATACGAACGAACTATTCGGGCGGCCATCTTACCAGAATGGGGTCGCCCGCCATTTTTACGGGTGCGGCCTTGACGATTCGCGAAAAGCTGCAACCAACACAGATTATTTATAACCGCCACTCGACAAGGTAATCGAATTAACCTTCTTAGTTTCGGCTCGTATTTTCACCCTGATATTAGTTCCGATTTCAATTATGCTAGGTTTTTGACGCAATAAGAATCTACGATCACACGACAATTAATTTAGTATAGCCAAGTAAACACGTTTAAGTTACAAAGCTTCTAAACTGAAAATATTTAATAATAACAATCATGGGCGCTGCCAGGATTAGAGTCAGGGAGGTGCGTCTACACTGGTGATTTTCCGGATATCCGTACCCACGGATATCCGAGGAAAAAGAAAGGTCCATGTAGGTATCCGTTACTTTTCTCGCGGATCTTTTACCTTATTAATTTTAAGTAGATCTTACTTGAGGTTGATAACAGATGTCCATGGGCGACAGTGGCCACTTAGCATCAGGTGGACTGCAAGCCTTATACCAGCAGGGTTAAGTGCCGCTGTATTCTGATTTAAAGGATGTGGAGTGCATTTGAAGAGACATACTTATCCGAGGCGTTTCAACTTAATCCTCAGGGGTAGTAACGCATCTGTGATCAACCTTAGGTAAGACTTTGATCTTATCTAGGGTTGATTACAGATGTCCATGGGCGGCAGCATGTAGTCTACCTGTATTGTAATAGAGCTGAATAGATTGTTTCAATTTCGAATAAGTATGTCTCCCTTACCACATCCTTCAGACCAGAACACAGCAGCGCTTAACTCTGCTGTTATTAGGCAGAAATAGGTGTGGCGGTGGTGCCGCCGGAGTCGAACCACAAAATGTTCTACCACCTTTGTTCCAACTTATGTTTATATATACTTTATGTTTGATGATCCGCGTGGCCGAGCGGTTACCATACCGTCCTGCAACGCAGGGGGTCTCGGGTTCGATCCCCAGCCAGACAAATACCTGAATTATGAATTTAGATATCTGTTATGGGTCTGGGTGTTTGTGTATTCGTCTATGTGTGTCCATGGCACCCACGACACAGGAGAAAATCCTGCTGTGGGGCTATGAGTGTAGAAAGCATCTTATGTGACAAAAAGGGTATATAAAGGGATATAGGTATTGTATAAGTGAGAATTTTTTACCAACTTCCCAAAGGTCACATATTCGACAGGTATATTTTTTCTGAATTTCTGTTGCGATAAACTTTTTTTAACTTGTTTTAATGTAATTAAATCTAGATATTGACAGATTATTGTATTGTACAGAACGTAGTTCTTACATTAACAAAATTGAGATATATAAAAAAAATATTATAGATATATAAAAAATAATATTCTATCTCATTTCGTGTTACTAATCTTCTGAGAAAGGCCTGTTTAAAAAGTTTATATAAGTCAAACTTTTTTAAGTTAGTCTAACTTAAATATGAAATCCTTTAGAATTGCTATGTTCAATTGTTTTACAAACTCCCAATGTTGGTACATTATTGTATACGTTTTCTAGACTATGTATACAATTCCTAGGAAACGTTATATAAAGAAGATTTTTTGATGACATATATGAATTTCCTAAATTATCGCGGCATTTATAGGTACCTACATTTTCGGCAACATGTACAAAAATAGATTGAAAAATATGAATAGAATAAAAACGTATTCTTTTTTACAATCGTCCTACTTCAATTTATGACTCCTACACAATAATCACAGTTTCTAGACTCTTATACAATTGGCAGGAATGTAAAGAGGAATTTTTGACGATAAGCATGAATTTTCTAAATTAGCGCGGCATTGTACAGCTACATTTTCGGCAACGTGCACACATATACATTGAAAAATATGTATCGAAAAAAAAAAGGTCTTCCTTCGTAAAATCGTCCTGTTTCAATTAATGCCTTCTATACAATAATCACAGTTTCTAGACTATGCATATATTTCCCCGGAAACGTTATGAAAAAAAGAATTTTTGACGACGTACATGAATTTCCTAAATTCGCGCGGCATTGTATTGGTACATTTTCGGCAACATGTATATATGTAGATACATTGAAACATATGCATCGAATAAAAATGTTGTCCTTTTTACAATCGTCCTATTTCAATTTATGACTCCTATACAATAATCACAGCTCTGTACACATCCTCATAATTATCACCTACACAGCGATATGTGTAATTAAAAGCGACTCGAGTGTTTCCTACTCCAATAAAGTGGTAAAAAACAACTCCATAATCAACTGATTGCAAGTTTAATAACTTGATGCGAGCGTCAAGTTGGGGTGTGAGCGAGACAACTGCTAGTAGTGTCGTTTCTCTCGCTCGACACTGAAGAAATCTGTGCTGTGAGCGGCCACAGGAGGGCGGTGTGCAGAGCTTAGAATTATATAGAGCTGACGTCAGGTAAAAATAATTCGCAATAAAACATTGATCTTCATCATTTGCCTGTTGTTGAGTTTTAGAGTATATTGACAAAAGAAACTCTTCATTGAAATATTATTAATATTTATTATTAATAAACTCTGTGTTACTATTGCCTAAATAAGTTTACCACTTCATATATTAAGTCTCATATTATGCCTCTACTAACAAATTTTTCATACAGTTATAGTAGTTCTTTCTAACTAGTTTTCCTTTATTAACATTTACTTGATGATACTACATTCATCTATTTATTAGATGAATGATTGCTATGCTATAATAAGCAACATTACATATTAAATATATAATTGCATGAAATAAATTAGTTACAAAAGGTACTACTAATTACTTACACAGTTACATTGAAAAACAAAATGAAGAACATATTATAAAACATATAAGAACCAATTATTGTTTATCAAGTTGTAATATTACATGAGTGTCTAAAAATAGCAAACATGTAACCCGCGAAATATAATATAAATCCGATTCTACATCAACCAATCGCTGTTCATACTCTTCGAGGTATTGGATCCCGCCCGCCCAACCGCCCTATACGTCCCACGCGTCGCTTCGCAACTCTATGGGCGATGTTTAAAAGCTCGCTCGCTCGTCGCCCAAGCGCATTCTACCACCGGGCCTGCAAGCGCTGACGGAGGCCACGCGACCCTCGGGGACCTCGTACTGTGATTGCCGGTGTGATTGGAAGCTGCGAAACTGTAAGTAACTTGAACAATTTTCATAGGTGATTGTTATTATATTTTTTTCATTTTTAACTTACCTAAAAATTTGTTTTGAAATTTACAAGTGAAACTGTTGGAAAATTTTCGGGTAATTTTTTTTGTTCGGGTAATTTGTTTTGAAATTTTCAAGTGAAACTGTTGGAAAAATTTCGGGTAATTTTATTTGAGAAATAAACGAGATTTTTACCATAAAGGTAGGGCAGTTAAAATAAAAAGTTTGAATTTTTTAAAAAGATGTTCATATATAATTTTTTTTAAACTACAAATTTACGTGCATCTTAAAATGGCAAAATTTGTATTCTTTGGGATACGAAAATCATTATGTTGATTTAATTTGATTACCACTAAAAGTGTATTTCTTATAGATCTCTCAGAGTTTAACTTTTATAGTGTTTTGCAGCACGATCTTTGGAAATGAAAATATTGGTGCAAAAGTTTTAAAAAACGAAGTTAGGTCGAGTTAGGTACGTGGAATTTCATACGCTAGTTCTCTTAAGAATTCCTCGTTAACTTTTATATTTCATATTACGAACAAAAATACCTATTTGCGCAAGGAATATTTAAAAATATAATAAAATAATATTTTACGTATCCCACGCATAAAGTTTTTATGCGGAGAAACGATGATGATTTCATAAAAATAGAATGGACCGTCCGACGTATGAAGTTGTATTTTTACGTATTTATAATTTAATTAGATACTATTTAAGTAGTATAAAGAGTTTAAATAACAGTTCAAGTTAGTCGATTTTATTTTATTTAGTTTGAATGTGGTAATGAAAAGGCGCATTCACATGGTTTGACATACGCCTCAAGGATATCGTTGCGTTATAGGATATTAGACTTTTATTATCGCGCAATGGATACATGGCGAAAGTTTCCCCGTGACCACGGTCCATGCAACTGGGTCGAAATATCGGCGCTTAAGTTAATTTCGCGTATCGTGAGTACCCGTTACATATATAATCATTGCGTTGTTTGCTCGACCGATAACTTGGATTTCATAGGTCTATGGGAGGCAGTTGCCTCATCATAAAAAATATTTTGACTTGTCTAATTTTATGTAAATTGTGTCCATAAGTACGTACCAGATTTGTCAATTATATTACAAATTAAAACTTTAAAAGGTTTTCCGTGTTGAATTTACAGGAAATGGATAAAACCCTTCTTTTTGAAGTCTTGTTTTGTTACTTATCATCGAGACTACTTAATTCAATGTTTTATGGTTATCCGTCGGCTTGTCCATTATTTGCCTTAATCGTATACGTCTACCTAGATAGGTATATGAATAGGAAGATTTTCAGTAGTATCGACAGGATACAAACGGCTATTCTATACTTAAATTAGTTTATGAACGTTTTTTGCTAATCCTATTTTATCTACCTTCAAGAAAAAGATACTACATTCAATGCATAAGTTAACTTTTTTTAAAACAGGTAATCCAGGTGGAAAAGTTTGAAAAAGTATCTATACATAAATCCAATAATGACTATTATTGATAATTATGACGTTAGATTACGAATTACAACTTGAAAAGACCGATCTTAAAAACTGATATATTTAATTAATGAATTATTTTTGATCGTCAATAAAATAATTACCACTTCTAGTAACAGATGTATTCTTAACAAGAAATCTATAATTTGGCATAATCTTTAAAATACGATGTGTTCTATCAAATTCAAATTTAAATCTTATTTGTTTAAAAGTTGATTCACATAGAACTCTTTTTGAACGTCAAAATCTACCACCGCTTCGGAAGGTTTATTCGTTATGGAAAATTCCGTAATTAACTTTTTAGATTCAGATTAGGTTAGGAGACACTTATTCGAAGCGTCCTAACTTAGTCCACAGGGGTAGCAACGCATCTTTGGTCGACCTCACATAGGACTGTGATCTTATCGGGGGTTGGTTACAGATGTCCATGGGCGGCAGTGGCCACTTAATATCAGATCGGATGCATGCTTGTTTGCTACTTCCATAAAATAATAAAAGAATAGAGTTCTACCTAAAATTACAGATGCCTTGCCACGCTCAACACTCAACACTCAACACTCAACACTCAACACTCAACACTCAGTGTTTTAAGATGGAGTGTTTGTCTTTAAGTTAACAAGCAACCCTTACATCGAAACGTAAGAATTGTTTCATATTAGAAATAATTGTGGTGGTACGTTCCTTTTTCTTTTTTTTTCTTGAGGAAACAAATCATGGGTTCCTCTCAGCCGTGGGGGCAGTAGAGAGGATATGCCGGACGCCTACCGGCTAAAACTCCGAGGTGTTCCTCTGAACGCCCTTTGTTGGGATCACGGGTACGCTAACAGCACTCGTCTGCGGCCCCAATGGCATATGCCAGCCGGGCCCATCTCTGGTTGGGATGGAGCTGAATCTACTCCACCTCATCTTCGTTGAGGTGCGCACGGGAACACCGCGCGTACCGTGTGGCTTATTGGAATTTAACCTAAGATACCTCGGTGTCCTACGCCAATGCCTCTGATGCCGTCTCCCACGCCCGGTTTACCGACTGCGGAAAGAGAAGTCTGAGGATTTCTCTCACTCTCTTTCCGCAGCCTCCTTCTGCGAGATTTTATGCTCGCAGAAGAATTTGGACCACTGGTGGTTGGTTCCTTTCCGGCTATATGACACAGGTACTTCCTAAAACACCCATGTCTCGAGAGCACGTGGTGGTACGTCCCTGGTCGAACGATACTGATTCTGTACCTTTCAACTTAGATAAGTACATGTTGCGAGCATGTTCAATCTTAATCCTCAAACATCGGATTTATTTGTTGTTCGTAACAGATTAAAGAAACAGCACTTAATTACTTAACGTGAGGTGGACTTTAGCTCCGTTTTCCTGTTTATATAAAACTAGCTAAAACCCGTGTCTTCACACAAACAGACTATTATAAACATATCGTTGAACCCGTGTGAGTCGGTTCATAGATGCTTACATAATATAATTTTTAACACGCTTATATTAGCTTCGGTTGTATGTTTGTATGTATGTACAAAAGATTCCGTATCTTTGAGCTCTAATTTCTCCAATTTCCAAAAGTCTGATTCATTTAAAACTTTGTACACTTATCAAGGACCGATGACAATAATTTAATATAAAGATTTTTACTTTTTAGTTTGATTATCTCCAAAAGCGTGTTTTTTAGTTTTTTTCTAAACTATATTTTATTTTTCTTGATTAATTCTGTCTATTGATGAAAACCTCATTTAAATCTGTTACGTACTTCGAAAAGATCGAAGACACACGGTGGCAAGCGACTTTGTTTTATATTATAGAAAAAAAGCGAAACCTTCCGATTGTAATTATCTCGATACTTATAATTAAGATAATGTACTTACATATAACAAACTTTTGGTACAATAGCGTAATAATTGTAAATCAAATTTTAATTTGTTAAATGTACCAGGCGTGATAATTAAATTGGCTACACAAAAGTGTTGGCAGCCCATTTCCCATTCAGTTATTCATCGCTAGATATATGAAACTGATTCATAAAGAGACAATTTCGTAGAGTGGCATGCCAATAATATCAACATACATTTATGCATGTTTCATTGGAATATGAAAAGGCGACGTGCAAAATATTCAATTTAAAATTTTCTTTAGGTTATACTTTACAATGCAAGAAAACCTTATAAAATGTTATAGATATATTTTGATATGATATTAGCTTAGTAGACTTAACATTAACTTGAGATTGTTTTTACCTGATGTTGTCTTTATTAATGAAACAAGTTATAATTTCTATGAACGTGTGGGATTTTTGGAAAAATTGAGGAATGAATGGAATCACAGACATGTATGTATAATGGAATATATGGAAATAAGAGGTCCAAGTGTCACACTGAATAGTTAATTTACATAACGTATAGTTGTTGTAGCATACAATATCGTAACATTATATTTATATAAATGAGAACGATTGAATGGATGTTTGCTACTCAATCACCCTAAAAGGGGTGAACAATTAGGGACATTGTTCCATCCGTTCAGGCGTGATGCAATGACCAAGGGAAAAAAAGATTCTAAGCTAGTATATATATATATATATATTTGTCCTCGGCTATAGCAATGCATATGTGGCCGACCTCAGGTAATACTTTGGTCCTATCTGGGGTTGATTACAGATGTCCATGGGCTGCAGTGGCCACTTACCATTAGGTGGGCTGCATGCTCGTTTGCCATTTCCATAAAATAAAAAAAAGTGCTGGGGCTCCGGAAGGTCAAGTTTTGTTTACATGGAAACACGCCACTGAATATAAACTTTTTCCATTTTCGAAGTCCGTTAAGAATGCTTAATTTTTCAAAGTAAATATTTCCGATATGAAAATGGGGCTTCGAATCGAAATTGAAATTTATAATATTTTTATAGAGGTCAATAGTAGGCTCGTCTTTGCGGGAACACTGCCATGTCCTAGGCTTTGTTGTAAGAAGTTTTTTTTAAATTACTGTTTAGCGGGCTTCAAATTATTGTCCAAAGGCATATTTATTGTACCCAGGACAGTCTTAGATATACTGGCCAAAGATAAAACATGCATTTCTCTAACCTCCTAGCAGGTAGCCATAAAAAAGAAAAAGAGTATAAAATGTAGAAGTCTAGGTTTTTCATAATAGAAACAAAATTTTCACTATTTTTGTTGCTTTTACTCTTTAAAAACTGACAGTACGCTTTCAGGAAAAAGTGAATGATAAGCTTTTAGATTCGGCTAAAAATTCATTTAGGAAAATACTCGTATGACATGTTACCTTTTGACGAAATGTTTTCCGAGTTTCTACTGTATAGCTGTGATGCAGGTGTTACGTCATTACATTAAAATTGAGATATTATCATTTATAGACGTAAACGAGAGAAATTAAATATAAAAAGTATTACGAAAATGGTAGAAAAATTAAATCAATGAAACAAACAAACATAACTTGCTTTTTAGCTTCACATAATATATGTTTTTTTCCCATACCCAGAGTCGAACCATAAAGGGTTCTACCAACTTTGATGTTGGCAGCATCTTAATAAAGTAGTATAAATATAAACTGCTTACTGTCCTAGTGCTGCGACTGAGCATAACTCCACTCCCCACTTCAGAAGACTTCCCTTAGATAAATAATAGTCAAAAAATTACTTTTTAGTTCGTTTTTTTACAAAAGCGTTTTTTTTTAGTTTTTTTAACTATTATTATTATTTAATTATAATATTACATTGTCATCGGTCCTTGATAAGTATGAAAAGTTTCAAATTAATCCGATTTTTCTAAGTCGGTCAAAATAACGTTCAAATTTTCCGTTACATACAAACATACAACCGAAACTAATAAAAGCGTGTTAAAAATAAAATACCTACTGACTTCGTACCTAAACGTGCGTTTTATACCTAAACAATAAAAACCGTACTGACTACGTGGGCCGAGACTAGCGGAACCTCGTCAGTAGTACCTTAGACAATTTACGTGTACAAAAGTTTTAGGGGGGCATAATATAAAAGAACAATAAGACAGACATAACCTTTAGGCTATTTGGAAACAGTAAAAGAGTTGTAAAGGAAAAGAGACATAAACAAGTGCTTGTTACATGTAACAGTATCTTAAGTACCTTAGGGTCCTTGGAGACCCAGGTTCACGCGATATACCAATTCTCTTTGATACTCCCAGATGTATATAAAAATTCGTACAGGGGAATAAGAATAAGTAGTTGCAGGTATATTATTATTTACATGTTATTTTTATATAACTAATGCTGCCTAGACTTATATCATCACAAGAAGGAAACAAGTTTCGTCGTCTTCGTTAACCCTCTATTGTCCCACTGCTGGGCACGGGTCTTCTTTTGAGTGAGAGGGGTGTAGCCCATAGTATACTCCGCTGGCCAAGTGTGAATTGGTAGACTTCACACACCTTTGACAAGCTTTTTTATAAAGAACTCTCCGGAGTGCTGGTTTCCTTACGAGGTTTTCCTTCACCAAGTGGATATATTTTTTAAAACGGACATAACTGAAAAGTCAAAGGTGCTTGGGATTTGAACTTCGGGCCTCCCGATTGAAAGACCCAGTTTCTACCATTACCATTTTGCATCAGATGGGCTGCATGCTCGTTTGCTACTTCCATATAATAAAAAAAATATAGTTCAAAGGTAGATTATCCGACTGTAAACGAGCATCAAGTTATTATGAGTAAGTGGTAACTGGCGACTGTAGAATCCTATGATTTAGCCTAGACTGGTCTGGATCCATTTGAGGTCGGTCGAAGATGAATAGTTGCTATGAGGACAAGGATGGAAAGTCTGCTTTATTCTAATATTTTTCCCTTATAACCAGAACATTGCATTTATTAATGACAGTTTTTTTTATAATTTGAAAGAAGCAAACTAAGTAGCAAAGTAAGTGGTCTCTGCTGCCCATGGACATCACTAATCAAACCCAGGTAAGAGCAAAGTCCTACCTAAGGTTGACCACAGATGCATTGCCACTACTGACAAGTAAGTTGGAATGCCTTGGATAAGTATGTTTTCTTTACCGCATCCTTCAGACCAGAATACAGAAGCGCTTGACACTGCTGTTATTAGGCAGGAATAGACGTGGCGGTGGCGCCGCCAGAACCGAACCACAAAGAGTTCTATCATCTTCTACGTTGACTGCATGCTCGTTTGTCACTTCAATCTTATAAAAAACATAACATTACCTCTATCCTCTGATGTCCAGTGCTTTGGACATGAATCCCTTTAATGTCTGTCTTTCCCAATGGTCATCACGTCTGGTATGCTCCGTGTCATTTTATGTTACCTGCAGGAAGACGTTGCTTCTCATTTCCTGGATCTTGTGTTCTTAATCGCCTTTTACTAAATCCACGGGAGTAGATGGAGTAGTGTTATTTGAGATGGGTTCCACAAAGGACACGGTTAATAGTAATACAACAATATTAAAATAATATTAAAATTTACTGATTAATATATAATAATTAATAAACGGATGAACAATACGTCTGTATTAATATAAAATTAACTTTCATGAACATTATTAAGCTTTGCGAGCCCAATTAGTAGTCGGAATGATTCAATGGATTATTTCGAAATTACGCAGAGTACATGCGTCGTCGCGCTGAGACATGTATGATAACATTGGACGCGGACAAATTTGAAAAGATCGTAATTGCTAATGGATAATTTAATTTGGAAATTTAAAATTAATACCTATATCAAGTGGTGACCGATACAATATTACGTCTTACATGTGAAATTATATTTTTGACAAAAATTGCGTGTTTAAACTTTGCCTACGAATAGACTTTTGTATCGTCTTAATGGTACATTTTTTGGTCAAATTAATAGTAATAGGTAAGCTATACTATGGGTAAATTATGTGCAACATAAAATCTGTTTTTTTTTTTAATTTAAATAATTTCATTACTATGTTTCTATTAATCACCTTAAAATACCCACAAATTATTCCGTATTTAATAAGATAAAATGCAGTTAATATTATTGAAAAAACTTTTCTACTTCCTATATTTTTGTTAAAAAATACTTACAATAAAATAGATAACAATAAAGATAAAAGGGGTTTCAGATCATTATCATATTCAGAGGGCAGTAGATAAAGGTAGAATTGCCGAAAAAGGTTCTTCATCTCTGAAGATATTTCATAGCAAAACAATAATCGGAAGTATTATAGGATGGAATTGCTAGCTTTATAATATTATATTTTTATTTACATTACACCTCTGTCCACCAGTCGTTGCATGTACTTACATATTTTTTCAAAGGTGTGCGATACTTTAGGTATTGACAGGTGGTAGAAGCCTTTGTGGTTCGAATCCGACGGCTCCACCGCCACACGTATTTCTGCCTAATAACAACAATGGTAAGCGCTGCTTTGGTCTGGTTTGAAGGGTGTGGTAAGGGAGACATAATTATTCGAGGCGTTCCAACTCAGTCCTCAAGGGTAGCAATACATTTGGCCGACCTTAGGTGGGACTGTAATCTTATCTGGGGTTGATTACAGATGTCCACGGGCGGCAGTGGTCACTTAC
>DWPW01000170.1:0-13677 GCA_018252015.1 Astraptes brevicauda
ATTTCAAAATAAAACTAAACAAATTTCATAATATTTCTCCACTCGGCAACAATTTAAAACAAGGAATGCATACAGTAATTCATGACGTTCACTTGATCCTTGTCATTGCAGTCATAGTTCCTTCGTTAGTCTGTAAGTTAAGCGATGTTCGCTTTAGGGTGAATTTACACTGCATTCGGTACGTTAAAGTCAAAATATGTATGTTAAAATATGATTTAAATATCGAATCGTATATTCCCCAGCTATAATTTCGGAAGATGTTTATTGCCTTAAAAATTCAAGGAATGACACTACAATTTCTGACATCAGTGTTAATTATTTTTACATATATTGTTGTAAAATCTTATTCTGCTTTAATACAAGTAGTGTAGTAAGAATAACTACATATTAGTAATTATTTAATACTATGGAGGTCGCAAAAAACTTAAGCAGATTTGTAAAATAGATCAGAATAATGGTAATAAGTAAAAAAAATATTTATAATATATGTGCATTTTCAATTTAGAGTAATTAATCACACTATTTTAATACCAAATGATGTTTAATAAAATAAAATAATTTAATTTGAAATATCTGCAGTGTAAATAGACCCTTGTGCGTTATCAGTTGGTCCGAGCCAAGAAAACGTAATTCACGCAATTATTAAGGCATTCCTAGGCCGGCACAAAGAAAGATCCGCGATTGACCAAAGATGTATTTCACGGCCTATCTCGATCTTAATGTCTTAAGATAGACATATTTGCCCATAAATTAACTACCCGGAATAAAGGGAACTAGTACCTTCCGTATTTTATAATTATGCGATTAAATATGTATTTAAATCTTGGATCCTCCCAAACGTTCCACTCGACCTCTCGATCAGGAAATCCGAGGTTGGAATCCCTACTACACACGTGTATTTAAAATTAATTTTATCACTTACCCGTTAAGGAAAGTATCCAAAGGAAGGTGACACGCCTAAAAGTTCTTAAAAAGGTTCTAAAAGTCTATGAAATCTACAAATTCGCACTCAAGAAAAAGTTCTCGCTCGGAGAAGAAACTAATCCCTAGCAATAGGACTGTAACTGATTTCCCTAGACATGAGTGTATTTTGTATTTAAAAATGATCGTTTACGTTAATATAATATATTTCACCTCTCGTTTGTTATTATTGCTATTTAGGTTTAGGTAACTAAATTTAGATTACTATATTATTACTAGATTTACTTAACTAAATCTAAATTCATAAATCTAAATATTCACTAAACAACTGTCTCGACAATAAAACATGATAATAAAAGGTATTGAATTCCACACGCGCTATATACCTAAAATGTCATAACCCCTCAATCACCTTTCTTATAAATTAATTATTATTAGAAATAAAATGGTAATACCTGTAATTTAATATACATTCTCAGATGAAGCTGTCGGAATTAAGCTAATACCTAATTACGATAAAAGATATTAGCTAAAAAGATAAAAGCTAGTGTTTTAGCTAATATTTTTAAATTTGAAGCCAATCTTGAGCCATTTATGTAATACCTACTGTCTACAATGGTCAAATTAATTCTTTATTTAACCCGAAACATTCCCATAATATCTTTATCCAGTTCCGAAAGCATTTACGATTGGTAAGAGGAATTATTTTATTTGTATCCGAAGCTATATATTTTCAAATATATCTTACTTTTAGTGATCATTAAAATTAATTTATAGCCACGTGTACCGCTATTAAAACGCTTAGTGGAACTTATACTAGTTTCGCTTCCACTTGTCATTTTTATTTATGGATTATTCACAAGTTATTCGACTCGTTTTATCTTTTTTGTATTTAGTACAAAAAATATCTGACAAAAATTTGGCTCCGCCTATTCTTTAACGCCAGATTGTATGACAGATAAAGTGTACACTATTCATCTTGTCCTATTCTTTACAGTGTTTGAACAAAATTAATAGATTCTTTCCTGTTTTATTTTGTTTGAGAAATGTTACTTTAAACATCCAAACTTCTTTGTATAACATACAATACAACGTGTTAAAAATTTATCACATGACTTTACCATGTAACTACTAAACCCAGCTTAAAAGTCATGACATAAATTAGCAGACTCTACCTACGTCGTATCATACAAGGAGATCGAAAACTACATATATGTGTTTACAACCTTATCGTGACTATCCCCATATCGCGTGGTCATTTAGATCATAAAACAATAGAACAGTTGCAGCCGAGAGAATGCAATGCGCAGTTATGCAAATAGTGGAGGTCGCGACCGTAAGCATGAATATTGATACAGCATTGTCGAGATTGCAGATTTACCCGGCGATAGCCCAGCTCCTACTTTCTATAAGCACGATTCGTAAACGAATTATCCTGCACTGATTATTCAATGACGGCATTAGATCCTTTGTGAGCTCCCGACGTGAACTAGGAACGTAATGAACAAAATATTTCTATGAACGAAAAAGTCGTTCGATACTAATACGTAATAACACGTCATACGTTATAAAGACAGACGTAAGACGAAATAAACGTAATAAAACTATATAAGACGTAAATAAAAAAGAGTCATCCTTGTGCAATATTTTTAAGATAATACGAATAGCACGAAGAGGCGGCAGACCGGTCACGCGGCCACAATGGTCGGCCCGACTAAGAAATGGCTTTAAACGTATAACTTCGTCAAATGGTCATAAAATGAGACCCGTTTTATGGCGCACCTTTATAGCCGCGGGCTGCGTAAGGATGGACCGCGAATACCACGGCTCAGTCAACCCTGACGCTATGTTCTATAAGTCTTACCTACTTGCTCACTCTTGACAAATAAGTGGGATTTGGTTCGTTAATGCCTTTAAATTATCCTACTTGAGTATGACTGATAAAAATAATTTTATAGCTAAAGGAAGTCAATTATTTATATATAATTATAAGTAAGGAATGAAAATATGTATTTATCTCTACTGCAGGTTTACTGTAAAACCTACTGCACTGTTTTAAAGATTGAATAAAATATATTTTAAGTCTATTTTTTATTTAATATTAATAAAAAAATTGAACGAATAAACGTTAGAAATAACAGCATATAATATTGTTAAATAATAAAAAATAAAATATTCATTTAGAAATGTAAATATGGTAAAAATATTTATTAAAATGTAAACTTTTCGTAAGTATTCAGTGTAAACTGTATTTTAAATATTGAATGTGTAAATTGTATGTTTTATATCACTCCATAAGTAACAATGATTTATTTAATATGGTGAAAGTATTGATTAAAATGTAAACTTTTCATAAGTATTCAGTGTAAATCGTACTTTAAATATTGAATGTTTGAATTCTATGTTTTTTATATAACTCCATAAGTTATAATGATGTATTAAAAATGGTAAAAATATTTATTAAAATTTGTAAGTATTCTTTGTAAAATATATTTTAAATATTGACTGTTTAAATTGTATGTTTTTATGGAAGTCCATAAGTAACAATGATTTATGAGTAAGTATTCACGTGGACATACATACGTTACCAATTCCTGTACGTACGTTTCTGTATTCCTGTTTGAAGGACACATATTAGCTTAATTACTGACACTACATGCCGCCCGGGTGAGACGTGAAACTCTAGACTGATATTTATGAAAAGGTTGAAAACATAATTACGATGACAAGGTAATAGACAACCATTTCGCAATAATCTTGTAAAAAAGCTTAGATTCACAAGTCAATTATAATCAGCGGTAATGAAAATATAATCCGAAATTTTAACATTTCTTAAGGTAAAGAACATGCAATTTTAACACGATTTTATTAGTTGAGGTTGTATGTAACGGAAACTTTGAACGTGAATTTGGCTGACTATGAAATGTCGGATTAATTTGAAACTTTGCATACTTATCAAAGACCGATGACATTGCAATAACATGAAAAAACAAAGAAATAAAAAAAGTAAAAAATAAAACATAAATGTTAGTCAGAAACCTAAAAAACACGCTTTTGTGAAATACGAACTAAAATGTGAAATAAATAAATATTGTAAAAAAGGCGTGGGGTACTTTTTGATATATTTGTACCATGCTCCCCACGCTATTTTTAAAATAGTTATTTTTCATTAATTACTTCACATTTCACAATAGCATTTTTCTTAGTTTTTTTATTATTATTTATTATACTGCTACATCACTTTGCAATAGATACTTATTAGATCATATGTACGATTTTTAAACTGTTCATAAAATATGATTTCCAAATAATTTCAAAAGTTTCCGGGTTTGCATGAACTCTCTGGAATTCAACTCCGGAATTGCTTATATCCGTGGTATACCACCATTTCGCACGTTCTTGGAAGTAGATTTGTTTAAAAGAGCAATAAAGCTTGGGATGCTTACAAAAAATGCTTGTTCACATTTGCTATCCCGTATTATACTTTCAATAGTTAAAAGTGTTGCTACCTGTACCAGGTAAGTTTTACACAATAAGACTTGACGAATGATAAAAAAGGGTTCTCTCAAAACCACCACAATGTGCCGCAGCTTTTGACGCTAAAATGTGACAGCAAAATTTATGCACCATGTTAAAACTCGCATCTTCCTGTTATTAATTTATTTAAGCGGTGGATTCAGATTTTAGATAGGTACCTTCCGTAAAGAATGACGTTAATTTTATATGCACACATGGCAAATAAAAAACTAAAATGAACTTTTGTGACAAGCCAGAATTTGTCTTTGGCAATATTATTACCCTTTTAACTCTTTAGTATATTATACATAACATATACTGCAAATAAACGGAAATATTATTTATTGAAGTTTATTTTGTACATCGTATTGTATCTTATAATACAACGTGTATTATAGGTATAATACGCTTGCAAATTGTTTCCATTAAAATAAGATTTTATTGTTTTTCCTAAGCTTGTAATCTTCTCGTTTTTATTTAAATAATTGATGTGAAATCAGATTTCGGTTACTTAAAAATAGAATTTAGGTGTTAGCAGAGAGATGAACGTGGACATTGTAATTGCTCATACATATGTATAGAAACCCTTTGATTACAATGTTGGACGAAAATTTATGGACTAAATTGATACCCGTGAAATTATACCCACTTAGATAAAACCGCTCCAATAGCCTTAAATCAAAGGTCGAAGAACGAGCAGATATTTCTGTATGTTTTATAATCAAGTTTCAGTGACATAGGTTTGACGTTTCTTATGCACAATTTTCACATTATATCTTTTTATATTTTCTCATTTGTTGTAACGAGGGATATACATTACTTCAATTTTAAGTAGAGCAACAGTATGAAATATGTATGTATAATAGTATAATTCTCTATAAAAAGAAATGCGAAAAACTGAAAAAACGTGTGTTTAAGTACTTACTTAAAACTCAATTATATTGCGTACCACACAGTATGTATCCCACGTAGTACGTATCGTTCGGTAAGTATTGTTTTCATAAAAATTTCGTGTTCAAAACGGCTGACATAATCAATTACATGACATAATTAAACATATTTTTTGCAAACCTTATTAGGCGATACATTCGAATGATTTCTCACAGTTGAAATGTTAAACATCGAATAACTATTTGATACCTGTTATTACTTTGTAGCCTGAATAAGGTAACGGTACGAACGTTTAATGTGGGCGTAAGATTCTTAACATTTCACTAACGCCATTTGCATTTTACAACTTTTATCGGTGTTCCTAAACGAGACATCGCCGCGAGACGCGAGAATCACCGACCACCAAACATTTTATCATATGGGAACGTATAAAAGATTAAGAGAACATCATAAAATTATAATGTTAATGTTTATATGTAAGTAGAATATTTGGATATCATAATTATATGGCCGACTAATTTTCTAATAACTGGCTTCACAAAATCTGTAGTTTATTAGTAAGTAAGTATTAAAACTTCATTCTAAAACGACATTCTACAACATTATTTATATTTTCGATGTTAATTGTATTGAGGATTTTATTGTATCTACAAATATAAAGTTCTCAATCCTTGCATGATGGTCCAGCCAGAATAGTCTCGAAAGTTTCCAGCATTAGACATATAAATAAACAAAAGTAAAATGTAAGTTTAAAAACGAAAGCAGTATATTGAGGAAACATTTATAGTTACGTAATTTTGCATTCAACAATTAGTGATCGAATGCAAAATTACACTTGTTTAAGAAAATTATCTTCTTAGAAGCGAGGATAAGTAGTTATAATAAACCTGAGGAAAGTGTGTACCTATTTCATTACAGAATACCGTAAGGCTGATAAACTAAAGTTAATACTCAAAACAGAGAAAAACATGAGTAAGGCGTTGCAAATAAAGAATGCGCATTAAATATAACGCGATATGTCAAAACCGTAACCTTTAATTGTAATTTAGTAGGTAAAATTTGAGCGCGCGAGATCAAGATCAGCTTCAGCCACGCTCATTTCGGCCTTTTCAAAATTTATTTGACTCATGTGATACGAAGGATGAACCGCTCTGCTATATACAATAACACGGTAAATCATATGAAATCGTAACGCGACGGAGGTGTGTCGAGCACGAAATTAAAATGCAATAATATCTCCGGCGTGCTGTAATTCTGGCCTGTCTCAGATCTCTGGAGATTATCGTAAAGTATTTATTTATCCAACGTTCCCTCGGGAGGTTAGATAGCATCAGGAAATCAATTTTGCGGCGAAACGTCGCGGAGGCGTAAGGTTTGCGTAAGTTACAGGTGGCAGTAATGCAGATTTTATAGTTTAATGCATGTGCACTTGAGACGTGCGCCGACTCTTTTAATTTCCTTTAGATAAGCTTCGTAAATTAAAATCATATTACAAATTTATTAACGTGTAGTGGTGTGCTCGTAAGGACTAGTTGTACAACATCTACAAATCTTTATTTATCTACCAACTTAACGTTATATTCTACAGTTCTCGTTTGCGCTTAACCTAAAACTTGTTTAAATAACTAGGAATTTATTTTACTTGAATAAACCCGTTAGAAACACAGTCGTGTTACAAGCAGACGCAATCTTACATCTGGGAATGTAACAAAATAAAGACGATAGCCACCAGTTTGCTCTAGCTAAACTCATCACGCCTCCACTCCAATGATGCACAAATCATAATAAACTTCGTACAAGTTCACTTCGTACAAACTTATGAGCAGCATGCAGAGTGTTCTTGTATAACCATCCCTACATAAACACCAATGTATGACGTAGAAAGCAACAGACCCACAACAAACCGGTTGGACTTCACATGAATGCACACACATATAAGTGTCCAATTAAACAAGATCCGTGACAGTCTGTGATACGCTCCCCACTTAGGTCTTTGCGAGGTATGTGCGGAGGTAGGGGAGATCCCACATGAGTGGTCGGTACAGTCACAGTGATAAGAAAGCGAGCATGGTAGACTGTCGAGGTACGATCTATTATAATATTGTGATTGCCCTCCGTATTGGACAATTGAGCAATAATGGAAATTTTGAAGACAGAAGGAAGTTTGCCGGCATTCACCGGCGTTCAGGGGGAGTGTGGTAATTGCATATTCAAATGAGATCTTCAACATTTACCGCGTAATTATGCTTAATAAGTAGGCATTGCTATATTATAATAAAATGAACAATAACAAAATCTTTTAACCATATTTATACCGATAATCAATTTGCGAAGTGCGTTTTACAAATTAAAATTCGAAAGTGTGACCTCATTGACACCCAATCTGTATGTTTTTTGACCACTTTAAAATTCAGAAACCGAATGAGACAGATTAATGAGAACAACACCTAAAAATTCAAATTTAACACACAAACTACATTATACAGATTCTCAGTATAATCTTCCTTCTTTAAAAGGCTTTTGATCTTAGTTTTTTGCCCGCGAAATCCTAAAAAGGCGTAATTTTGCTTGTATATGAAACCTATTAATCTAAACTTGGCTAACTCAGTGAACTTTCATTGGACGTGGACCTTAGTAACCCTGAGTGAAAATCCGTACTAAAAGTAACGGCACGACAGACTCAAATACCATGACGCATACATGGAAATTTAAGGACATCTGAAAATGTTTCACATCTACTAATAACTAAGAATGTAGAATCAGTGTAGCTCCACAGGGTGCATACACATTCTAACGTACATTTCCAGCGTGAAGCAATTCTTGCATTGCGATGTAAGAGTATGGTCGCCGGATGAAGCGAGTAGTTGAGTTGATTACAGATGTCCATGGGCGGCACTGACCACTTACAATTAGGTGGTATTCTTATGTATATAAAAAATACTCCCTATAACAAATACTCATACTTGATAATGACGACCCACGTGAGGGAATCACCGTACTAGTCTGATACGCAAAGGATTTTGGCTTCGGTCTCCAGCCAGACAAACATGAACAATGATTTACATTTCTGTTCTGGACCTGGGTGGTTGTTGTCTTTGTGTATGTCCATGGCGCCCATAACACAGAAGAAAATCCTAGTAGGAGGCTATGAATGTATAAGTTTATGAGCTATGAGTATATTAATGTAGTCCTTTAAAAAAGTCCATGTGATAAGCATTTAATAATGATGACCCGCGTGGCAAAATGGTCACCATCGCTGAACAAATAAATAATCATCCGTAGTGCCGGTAAAGACACACGTGTAAATTAGAACGCGATAGATCAACAGGTCGGTCTCGATCTCACTCAATCGACTCTCTCTAGACGTAAACGGTTTAGTTTCTATCGAGATCTCATGCCCTGTTGTTGATCTAATTAGACGCTCGACAAGTAAAAGTTATACGCATGCTATATTACTTCCGCTTCTGATCATCCAATGTGGACATACAAAAACGGCTTGCATTGTCGTATCTGTTTGGCTTTAAATTTTATTATCTCGATATAGGATTAGTTTTAAATATTAATGGTTTGTTTACTTATATGTCTACCAATGGCACTCAAATCACTGGAAAACGTAGGCTTCTTATTCATGTGTAAAACTCAATTGAATCTATGTATATGTAAAATAAGTATGTAACGTACAATAATGCTGAAAAAATTAAAAAGAGGTTTGAAAATAATTGCCAAATATTATTTTTCTAGCTTAATTCCAATACAAGAAGCAAGTTGAATTCGTAATATTCGTTTGCGTTTGATTGATCCTTTTGAAAATTATAATAAGTTTATTTATTTCATATCCCTAATTTCCATTTGACTTAAGGCCTTTCCCAAAACGAAAACCCCTTCAATAAATTCTAAACAATCTACGCAAACTTATTGTAAAAAAGTGTATTTTTTGCCTTTGATCGTTTGAAAATAATAATAATTTTACAGATTTTATCCCTTGGCCTATATCATTCGACTTAATGTTTTTACTAGGGGCGTCGAGAATGCCACATTCCAATCAGATGTCTAGTTAAAACGACCGTGTTGCAAGCTAGTATCATATCTAAACATTTTAACATTAGAGCTCTACCAATAGAGATCTTAATCATCTTTGACCTTATACATCACTTTGATAGACAATTCTTACTGCTCATACCGTCTATCACGGGGAAATTTTCCTCAGTTTACGCTAATTTTGCGTAGGATTAGTATCTGCCATTTAGTTGTGAGCTAAGGTTCCTATTTCGAGTCACGACTTAGACAGCACGCCAGTCAAATATGGTTGTTGACTTAGGTGCGGTAATTGCTGGTTAAATAACACGGCCCAACATCAGCAGCATTATAATTATGGATACAATAATATAATATGTGGATATAATATGCCCCGGTGCCTGCTTATATTGTGTAACTTAATCATTATATAGACAGCTTTCAGAGGGAGTCTACACATTCATGTTATTTGTTCCATTATTTTTCATATCTCTTTAATTATTTATTTTCTTATAATTTACCATCTGATTTCCTATGACTTATAACACACAGCAACAAAAATTGAAATACATTTGCATACTAACACACAAATATAATTTTTATACCTCATACATATTATGTACTATATGTAGTACACACTTACAAGCGTATGTTGCATATAACTTTAAATTAGGTTATTCCATAACAAAAAGTAAGAATAAATTTATTGTATTAATATCGTAACCATACTTCCAACTTAAGGCTTGAGGAGTTATTATTTATTTAATAGCAGAAAATAACACCTTTTCCAAATATAATTAACACATATAACTGGTTTATAATGTGGATTAATGTTTTTTTAAATATTTACTTGATATATTTTTCAATATTGAATTGTATTACCTATGTAGGTATACTTATTTTCCATCTATTGTCTTCAATAAAGATAGATTAAAATATTTGACCAATAACCGACACCATTACAAAAAAGAAAAACGGAAATTACGAAACATTCTTTAGTAAAGTAACTCCATTTCTTAACCTACTTTAAAAAAATGAGATACCTAAGTGACTTTTTTCCCCGATAATGCTTTTAGAGGACGCGCCACCCAAACTCGTTATCAATCCGAGTCTCAAAACGCATTTAGGCAACGCAGCCGGTTAAAATAAACGTTGATTTAACATTTAAAGTTTTCTTCGAACGTACGTCCGTCTTGGCCACCATAAATTCATTGATAAAAAGCGAAACGCTAATAACTTTAAAGCGCCCGAGAGTGAATTGCCAATTTCGCCTAACGTCCTTTATCGGTCACGTTTTATTCTTCTTATCGAAACAAAACTTGGAAGTCCATAAAGTAAATAATATATATTTCTTGTTTTTTTAGCTTTACACTGCGATATTTTTACTTGTAACTATTTAAAAATATCTAAGTACGTATTATACAGGCAAGATAAATGTTAAATGAGATAGAAATAGTAATTGGACATTTGCCCTGTAATCCATCTATTGCTCAAATGACCGTTTTTACTAGCACTTTTTAAGTACCTACTAGCAGTCTTACTAAATGACATAAAAAAGACTCTTAAAAAAATTCGCTACAAAAATGTTGCCGTTTTATTAACGATTAATTTATTAGATTTCCTATTGCATGCCCGGAAGCAATCACCAATTTTGCAACATTATCAAATTAATATACAACAATTGTTTTATAAGTGTTTCCTTGTACAATATGTACTTTCGTATCGATTTACAAAGTAATTTACCACGTGCCCTTCCAGGCAAAGATAGTTTATCATAAGCTGCATTCTAATATAAAGCAGTTTATAGCTTAATACAACCAGACGCTGCAGTTTAATTAATATTACACATGGACAGCAAAATAGACAACAAAAACAGGTGTAGCTCCAGAGCATCTAGATGCAGCGAAATGGAATCGTTGTCGTATGAATTCCGAACATGACAACCGGTGCGGCGGGACCTGCCGGCCACTTTTATATGCGAAAGCAAAATCCGTTACATACGGACAAAGTGCACGCAAATACCGCGATCATTGCTTGGAATATCGAGCTTTTGGAAAGAAGGAAAACGCATTCGTAGCATACGAATATTTTTACGATGGTAATAATAATCATACACTTTATTGTACCCGTGTACAGATGTAATTGAAAGAACAATTAAAATACAATTTTAAGCAGTATAAAAGGCAGTCTTTAGATTATTTAGGGTAAAATTATGAGTAAATTTAGAGTAATTATTCCGGCGCATTTTGTAACTTATCGAAACGTGGGAAAACATTACCAAGATATCTATATTTATATTCTGTGACATTTTGCCATTATTTTCAAGACTGGCCGAAAACTACGGTCAACTTTGATCTCAATTATTTTTCTAATGAACCTGACCTGCATTGGATCTTTTTTCACCAACAAAGGAGGATAATTTGATTTTACTTTTAGGCTAAAATTTTAGTGTATGTAAGTGCATGATTGCATAAGTAAGCTTACGAAATTGTTATGTTTTGTTCTTCCAAAAACCTATAAATAACAAATATTTATTTGTTCATATTTTATTAATTACTGTGAGAGATAATCTTAAGAATGTCTAAATATGTTTTGACAGGACTTAAATAAACTTAAAAACATGTTGTTCGCAGTTGTTTTATTATATACCTACTGACTCAGAATTGGCAGAATGAAATTTAATTTTGTTTATAATACCGAGCAGTTTTTAAACGATTTAATTTTTATAGTATTTTTATACCGAATAGTAATTCCGCCATTAGTTTGTACGATATTAATAAAATAAGTCATTTGAGAAAATCCAAAAAATTAATAAAAGTTCTGTTTTTTTTCTCACCCACCAATTGTGAATGTTTACAAATTAAGACAATCACATAAAACCGCACCTGAAGTAAAGGGACATCTTCCAATGATTTAAATTTAATATGTACTTTAAATTGTGTGATGTGAAGTAAACACATGCATTACATCCATTCTTAAAACTATAAACTAAAAGGTTATAGCTACGTTTTTGTTCAACCAAGTCTTTAACAGGTGGTTATTAGGTTTCCACCATAAACATTTATTGTGCTAAAGTGGGATATTTTTCCATTATTGGTGTTTATAGTTTCGACTTTTTATTCACTAGTTGGCGCTACTTGTTTATTATTTCTTGTTCATTCACGATTTAAGGCAGCGACCGACCGCGCTCAAATATCACACGAAGACGGGCTTAATTGGTTCTCGCAAAATGAATAAAGAAATAGTCGGTGGTTAGTGGGTGAACGCATTTGCAGACACAGGTCTATTAGTATTGGCGTGAAATAATGAAAGCTATTTCACAGTATAACGTAACTTGTACGTTCATTAAGGCGGGTGTCGATGGCCGCGCGGGTGCACGTTGCATAAATCAGTCGGGAGAATGCAGCCCGGCGCCCTAATGCGCTTTCGATGTCGGTTGATAGCTCACCCCCCTTGCCTGTCCACCTTAAATTGGTCTTCTTTCACACAATCATATCCCTCAATGATTTCTATAGCATTCCGGAGTGAAGCGCCAATTTTTATCGTACCTTAAAGTAACAAAGCAACGTTTGTTAGCGAAAAAATAGACGTTTGGTTAAATAAAATTTACAATGTTTTTATATTGGTATGTCTACTTAGTAAAAATGATACGAATCCGAACAATTTCTATATTTTCTTATAATAATTCACGTTACCTACATTGTAAAATCCTATGATGATGTTAGTATAATGACCGACATCCTAATTATTAGCATTATATCACAGAAATGCAAAAATGACCTTTTTCCGTCAAAAAAAAAACTGGTCATCAGGTCACGATGTGTGATGAATGTTCATAGACCTCCACCTGCAGATATTAGTTACAGCAGAGGAATTACTTCAAAATTGTCATTCTTGAAGTCTTCAGAAGAAATGTCATTTCACAATTCGCATAAACGTTATAAAAATAATATCACAAAACGGACAGTAACAGGTCTTGTATACAACAGTTAAAACACTTTTAGACATCATAAAATAATCTGAATTTAAATTGCACGCAAATTTGAATATACGAAAGTTGCAGAATGCGAAAGGAAAAATGCCAAATAAGCTTAAATAACCAGATAACATTCATAATAATACACTACATTATTATAAAGTCAAAAAGTACGAAAATACACTGTTATATATCGAAATATACTGCACATTAGGTTTGACACTTTCGTGTTTCCGGTCAACAGCCTGCGGTCGATTAAATAAGATATTCAGGCCGCATTTAAATAAGCAGGGCTTTTCATATAATACTTATTATTTTTCAAATATTTCAACAATTCTTTTTTACAATAATTTTCTTTT
>DWPW01000171.1:0-13659 GCA_018252015.1 Astraptes brevicauda
CTTTACGCAATTTTTTCACCTTTATTGTGGAACGGAAACGAGCGAGCGCTTCGAAAAAACCGCTTTCAATGAAAGGACCCGGCGTAATTACTGCACAGAGCCTACGACAATATACAGTCTACCTGCGAACGTATCCATACACTTTAAATGTGCTCTATTCGTGGGAAACTAAAAATTTCGTTAATTATATAGGAATGTAAAGGTTGCGGGTCTGTAGCACGGCCCTTTCAATCTAATTTCAATCAGACCGCAACTCCAAAACAATCCCATAAAGTTTTACTTTAGTAGAGATGATGACTGAAATATACCTATTACTCGTGTTTCTAGTTATTTAGTTACTTGACTAAACATAATATATATAACTGGGACCCATGTATTTATGGACATGCTATACGGAGCTTTGCTTTTCGCGTTCGTGTGTTCTATTAGGTAATAGAACGAATAAGTAATCACGGTCACAGTGCCATTTATTACAGACTGTATGAACTATTTTATAGTAAATTTTACACGACAGGAAATTATAACGCGAAACAAAAGTTTATTTGAACATTGTCAAAGCGTTTTGTGACATTAAGCTTCGATAGTAAATCAACAATTTCATATAAAAATTATCGACCCATTTCCATTGAAGAATTTCGTTTTAAGTTATTACTCCATTATAACATGCAAGGTTATTAGATCAAAGCTGGAAATCGATGAAATAGATTCCATATCCTGACGGTACAGACATTACAACGTAGGTAACAAAATCTATTGTTCAATAGACAAGCCATAAATCGAATTGATCACCGTAGCGAAATGTGCAAACCACGTCGCGAGTGCGTCGGATTCCAATAGATATTGGAGGTATCTTTCCTCATCTTACTCGCGTTTTTGTTGAACCGCACTTTGTTCGACGGACAGATGTTTACAAAAAGAACGACGCAGCTGTCCGTTAAGGATTCGCTCCACAAAAGGCAGGTAGTGTCGCAGTGAGCGGGTGGGACGGCATTATGTATGAAGAATCACAATGACAGGACATCGCTATTGAAGGATCGGAGCTACTATTGAACTCCGTAATAGATATTTTTTACGCATGTATTAGAATTGTGTATTCAACCTTTCCTACAATTGAGTGCCGAAATGTTTCTTATTTTGATTCGCAGATGTCGACCTTTATGGATTGCGACACTGCAGGCATATAACGCAAGAATTAATTAAAGTTACGTGTTATTCATTCGAACTAAGTCGCAGGTGCAGTACTTAACATCTTATATGCAGTGACATAACTTAATTTTATATGTAAATAGCACTCTGCTTAGTTCACCTGATGTTTACTTCAACAATTGATACTTGTATTCAATCATCCATCATTTTTATGGGAAGTTTTGATAATTTAGATAGTTAACAACTCCTTGAAATCTTCCTGTGTATTTTCTGTGCCTAAGTTAAAATACAGAGTATAAATTTGATGCCATGGCCATGGGGTCTTTCTTTGTTTGTTAGATTCTTCAAACCGTCATCAAAACCGCACTTTAGCAGCTTAAGACAGTTAATTATGACCCTCAATGACTACCTACCCTACTTATTCTGAAAAGCGTAATTAACTACAAATCTTTTTATGTCCCAATTCTAGGCACGTATATTTCCTTGGATTTGACTCATATTTAAAGCATATTCCGCCACGCACAACACAAAAACATTAAAGGTAGAACGAAGACAGGATAGTTTGAAGGTGGTAGAATCCTTTATATTTCGACTCCGGCGTTACAACTATTCCTGAAAGGTTTCTTGAAAGGTTGACTACCGATATTCATGGGTAGCAGTGACTACTTGCAATTAGGTGGACTGAATGCTACTTCCGAATAAAAATGTTGTTGAGAAGTAAGAAATAAGATCGTACCGATACAAAGCTGGCAGCACAGTACGCGGCGCCGAGCAGCGCGGGCGCGGCGCCGGTCCAGCGGCGCTCCATGGCCGCGAAGTAGGCGGCGGCCACCAGCCCCGACAGCAGCAGCTCCGCGCCGAGCCGCTCCCACGCCGCGCCGCCGCCGCCCGGCAGCGCCGCGGACAGCCCGCCCGCGTAACCCGGCACGCTTACACTGAAACAAACAGACATGCACATTGAGATGTTATGTACTAAAGTAGTGTTTCTTAGCCCGTGGTTCCCGGATGCATGTGAATCTGCCGTCTTATCTTTACATTAAAATGAATATACAAATGTCAGAAAGTCTCGTATTCGCTACCCTCATCAACCCAAATAGAGATTGGTTACTAGTTGCAAACAAGTATCACCAATCTTCACATTATTATACATTTTTTTGCAATACTAAAATAAATTTTCCAAAACTTATTCTTATACTTTTATTAAGGGGGTTCTTGAAAGTTTACTCGATTTTCTAGGAGTTCGTGGAATGAAAAAAGTTAAGAGATGCTGTACCAAGGTACTATAGCACTAAGTATGTACTCTATGCATGCACATTGTCATTTTTGTTCCATTTAACAGAGTTAATAAATAAATTAACGAGTTAAAAATTATGACTAGGTTTTAAAAATTATGAATTAAAACCTGTAAATACCGTTTCCTACTGGAACGTTGTATTTTTTTGTTAATTAGTACCTATCTAGAAAGTTTATTTGGATCGTTTAGACAAGTAACTGCTAAATAAGATATAAACTTAACTCGTACACGTAAAATTAAAATTTAATTAAATAATATGAGTTATTCAAAGTATTTTACAATTTTATATGAAAATACCTTCTATATCCTCACAAAGGAGCGGTCATAACCATTATTAGTGGCTCACCGCACTGCGGGTCGTTATCTTACAAAACTAACAAGACCTTTTCTGACCGATGCCCTCGTAATATATGGCGTGTACCTTTTATTGTTATTCAATTACATTATACCCAAAACACAATGTATTTTATTAAAGGTATATTGACCGGGTAGACAATTTCTTGTAAATTTTTATATTTAGTTACAAAAGGACTCATCGGTACCACTTGTTGGAATGGTACCTTATTTGGTATAATTATGTTTGTCTGGTATCTTTTTTCTTTTTTTTTTGTCACGGAAGTAGCAAATGAGCATGCAGCCCATCTGATGTTAAATGGCCACTGCCGCCCATAGACATCTGTAGGTAACACCAGATAAGATAACAGTCCTATCTGAGGTCGGTTACATATGCGTTGCTGCCCCTGAGGACTATGTTGGAACGCCTCGAATAAGTATGTCTCCCTTACCATACCCTTCAGACCAGAAAACAGCAGTGCTTAATACTGCCGCTATTACGCAGAAATAGGTGTGGCGGTGGTGCCACCGGAGTCGAACCATAAAATGTTCTACCACCTTTAACATCATCTAAGATATGTATCCGTAGGTATAGCGTAATAAGATATATTGCGATAATGTGCGATTACATCCTATTTCAATATATTTATTTTGATCGTTTGAAGGAGTACCGATATTGACCGGAACCGGCGCGGCGGTTTAACGTGCCTTCCGAAGGATAGAAGCGTCAATAATCCCGTCACCAGCGATCGCCCATCCAACTTCTGACCACACCTAACGTTGCTTGGCTTTGTAGATCGATTAAGATCTGTATAACATGCGATGTTATACGAGCTTCATAATAAATTAATATACTTACACTTAATAGAGGTAGGTATCATCAGGGTTTTATAAGAGGTCTGTTTGCGGTCAAGTGATAGTCCTTGCGCCTTTAATTAGATCGTGCTAAGTGCGGAAATATCGAACAGTAATGACTAAACTTAATCCTCCTAAGCCATGTAAAATATTTCAATCGGTCAGTTTTATTCCTATTTACTATTTATTACGTAAGTTTTAGTCTTCGTCTGTTTTCTGTTTATAAGATTTTTTTATCTCATTCTTGATAAAAGGTCGGTCAATTCTTGAATTTCAACCATAGGTTTAATCGAATCTCTGATTTTTCAGTTTTACGTTGCATGACGAAGAATACCTATGGTTTTCTACAAAATACATTGATACATATATTTTTGTGTAACAAAGTTAGAAATTCTGTATAGTCTAAAAAGAAAAACATGGTTTGTAACTTTATGATAGTAGATTCCTAATTCCAGTATTTTATCACGTAAGTAATTGTGTCAATTGGGTACAAATAATTGTAGGTTCCGATTACATTTAAACTAGAGATGGGCCGACTATGCCTTTGGCGGGATAGCCGTATGACCGATTAGTCGGCTGCAAAAGGCCGGATTGTCAGTGACTATCCGGCCTTGCCGATCATTGTTTTCGGCGGAATTCGCACGACATTGCCAATATTCCTGGTGCTATGTTTAAAGCAGACACGTTAACACTTGTAGTGCAGTGATGGTATTACGATTTTTTGTTTTTTTTTTATTCAGATAGGTAGATTAGGGTTTTCAAGGGTTTTTGTTAATAATTTAAGGAAAGTAAATATCTTTTAGCAAACGACAAAGAAAAAATCCTACCTTTTCGTTTTATATTAAAATTATTAAGATTTATCTAAACTGTGATTGACAAATTTATTATTTCTTAATGTCACTTCTTTAAATTTCATTTTTGATAATTTTATCGCTATACAGGTGAATATGAATATTGACTCAAAAAACTCGTACTCACATTGAGTATGAATTTTTCAAGGGTGTTTGGATGAGGGAAATCCATAAGTATAAGGATTAGCGAAAAATGTTGAAAGGACTTACGAGACCGATTTTGATAAAAACTAAAACTACATAATTCGTTCTTCAAAAAATTTGTTACCTTGTCCGGAAACTGTACGAGTTCATTAAAAAAAAACCCCCTGTGTCATTGCACCAACTGATAGTGTTGCTTATAAGGATCAAATTCTATAAAGTAATAGAATATTAAAATATTTTGTCACAGTACTTAACATCAATTTATTGCGCACATTACTAAATAACACATGTTTTATTATTGTAAGACTTTGGGAAATACACCATAAATTACAACACATAGTCGTAATCTGGGCACACGTCCAGTATATATAGTAAATAATTTCCAGTATTTCATTAAATAAGAAATATCCGGCGATTATCCTTTCCGGCCCTTTCGGCCGGATCATCGCTGACTACTCGCCTACTGCAAAACTGCTCGAAAAGTCGGCATTTCGACTAGTGGCCGACCAACTGTCAATTAAACCTACCTATTATCTTTGCGCTTGTGTCAAGGTGCAGTAGTTACATACATAGATAAATAACAGTCCCCGCCCTTATAGTTTGCCTCGTACGCCTATAATTCTATTTCTGTTTTAACCTTTTAAGTAAATATGTATATGTATCCCTCAAGAAAATTAATTAAAACGTTGAATACCTAATACAAATAATTACGTTTGTTTTTGAAATTTCGATTTTATGCTTCCTCAAGACGTTGATTACATCGTGATGTTACAAGCTAATTGTTTATAAAGTTCTAATTATTAAGCAGCCGGTAGTGAGATCAATTGGGGTCAATTGTTCAACAACACGCGATGTAGGAACAAGAATCCGTTGCATCTGCTGGAATGCGTCATTGACCTTCGCTGCCTCAAACAAATTGGAAACGTTGATGAAATACCAGGCCTACTTACTCAATATGCAATGAATTATTATTTAATTGGAACTAAACCGATCGAGTCAATCTGTAATCAATTTCCGCTATTTTGAATATCGTATTTAGAAAGTCATGTTTATTCATGAAATATGAAATTTAGTCTTTAGTGTAAAGTGAGTTTCGATATTTGAAACCTCCAGCATTCCGTTCAATAGAGTTTTAGTTACATATATTCTATTTATATAATTAAGATTACTCCTATGATCATACTTATTTAATATCATAACTTATCCTTAGGCGTAAATAATATAAAAAATCAATATGTCACTGTAAAATAGTTCTGGTAATTCAATTTCGTATTACTTGATACCCTTGGTCCATTTAATAAAGCTATTGAACAAGGGAGCGTTACTGAAAAAATATTTGAGGCTCTGGAATACCAATGAGTACAGAATTTAGGTACCTACCTACTTAGTTACAGAATTGAATATTTGTCCTAGGAAATTTTTAACGGTTGAGTACTTGTTTACATTTATAATATGATGGAGGCACTCATTTATGATGATAATAATGAACCATTTCAGTAACCTAATAATGAAGTCAGGGTTGTAAACATGTGTATCCATACACCGTTCCCTATATAACAATGGTATCTAGATTGTATCAGTTGAATAGTTCGTCCCCGCGAGGGAGACAGTTCGCGGCGCGACGCTTTGGAGCTTTCATACCACTGTACTACTTCGTACTTCAAAGATTGTGTAACAATGGAAAATGATGTAAAATTAAACATCTAACTATCGTCTTTAAATACCTGAAAATTAATATACAGTTATCTATCATTAAAACCTTATAAGCTGTAGACAATATCCTAATAAGCAGTTTTATTTTATTGTTATCTGTTTTCTTTCATAAGCCCTAGCATCTCTAGAGTAGGTGTACGATATGTTTAATAAATCTAATTTAGTCGTTAGTAATTCATTTTACGAGAAATCTGACACAAAATGTTATATTCCGCTGGTTACAATTTTCAACCTTCCAAGTGAAAGTCTCTGTAATATTAATACTTGGGTAAGGATAAAGCAATTTCATATAATATGTATATCTGAAAATTATATATCTAATTTAATAATAATAGATACAACAATTGGAATAATAGTAGAGTTTGACAGACTTTGTACGCTTAAGAAGCGAAAAGTAGGCCTCTAGTCCAGACTAGTATAATAGTATGAAGTTTGAAGTGGATCATCCGCCGTGCTCCATTTAACAACGGCCATTGAGCGCTATATCAGATGAATGGAGCGTAATTGTGAAGGACAGTTCTGCGTGGAGAGCCCACCAGCCTATATCCGTGACATTCAGAACAAACGTCTGCATTCGTTGTCCCATGTCGGGATTTCTGTATCCTGAAAGCGTTGTCTTGATTGATACTAGAACATGCAAACTTGGAATTAACGTCATTATTTAGGTGGATTCCTGATTCAATGTGAACCAGGCACTTCTTAGATAGAAGTATAAGCCATATACACATTGTATACCGAATAAAGCTTCTGTCCCGGGAGTCACGGACCTTCCACATCTCCCAAGCTCCTCTCAAACATAAATCTTAAATTCACGACAGAATCTATGTACTTACAATGGAAATATATACAATAGAGGGCAATATAGCACTATAGTAAAATATATCACGAAATTTTCAAAAAACTTTTAAACTGGTCATAAAGCGAACACTGTAAAGTATTGTAATTTAAAACACTTCGTATGTAACGTTTCAGTACTTAGGTAGGTATTCGTAACAGCAGCTACATTCGATGAATTTTTACACGACATTTAATAAAAATAAAATACCCATTAAAATTTTTACGAGTTACGATACAATAACATTAACGAGGATTTACAAGTATTACTATTAAAAATATATTAATGATTTTAAATAATTCGCTTCATTTTATTCTAAGACTTGAAACATTAATCTCGTCAAGCATCTATACAATGATCTATTATTCGCTCGATCAAGACATCTACTTAAAGTGATTCTTTATGGAGCTGATCTTCTTATTGTTGATTAAAAACATCCGACGAGGGGAGCTCTGTTCGAATTCAATTAAATATTTCATCAATGAAATTAATGAACGGGCGGACGTCGCTGTCTCGTAGCGGTAAAGCTTGCTTTTCAATGCGCCTCCAGGAAATGAGGCCCTTTTGTTCTTTTTATGCTCAATGCATTTAATACAACTTTAGATAAGCACTCATTACAACGACCATAATCGAATGTAATACGAGTACTTTTTGGAGGTCAAACCTTATTCTAAGAAAGTTCGCGCACCGAAAATGAAAGAGATAAGCAGTAGATTAGTAACTCACTAGATCAACTTAACGTTAACTACATTAGTAATGAATAAAGTCATTCGATACTTCAATAACGGTTATTATATACAAGCTGCTAATTTTATAACCCAATACAGTGCAAGAAACAATTCAGAAACCCATTTCTTAAATTTTAATTAAGAATAATATCCGAGACACATTTCCCAGGACACTTTAAAGTCGTGACAGTAATTCGGCAAGGGAGCAGTCAGATTTTCTGAGGCTCCAGCGTGAAGAGTTACTCGTGCATATTTTATGAGGGAGTACATTTTGGAGGAAGCTCTACACTTTTATCTTGGCTTAAAAGCCGGGAGGGGAATATTTATACAAACAAAATATTAGCTTTCGGTCCTCCCCGTTCTACCCACGTTCTTATCTTTATGCGCAGCTGTATGTGACGTGACGGTGTTCCCATATACCTAACTACCCAGGGTCTTATGGGTCTGATTCAATGAAATGGTGCTTGCTCTTAAAAATCAAAAGGACAAGTATTCAACAAATAAACATATATTTATATAAAACAAAAGTAAATAAGTAATAGATAATTATACGCGGGTATCTACCTGTACTTATGTAAATCACGATCAAAGGTATACTGTAATTCTACATTTATCATTTTTTAAAATATTAGGAAGAAAAATCAACGTTTCATTTTAACTTAGTTTAAATGATAAGTTTCAAAAACGTCTACCTTTATTTTGAATAGCAATATTAGTTCCAGTTTCTGCTAACTTGAGACGTTTTCACTTCCTTGCAAAATATTTTTTTAAATCCTTTTCAGTATCCAAACTTTTCTCTAATTGACTAAGGGGCCAGGACGCGAGAAAAGTTTTTTTCAATTCCCAGTTGTTTTAAGGCTTTCACAAGTTGAACACGAGAGGAAAACTTGGTTTTGTTCTTTCACAGCGTCTAAGATTTCTCTTCAATTAAGAATGAACAGTGGACGGCTCACATTTCGCCAGAGGCCGCGGGATTTACGAAATCCCCTAGATATAATTACTTATTAGTTACAAATTTCTTGTAACTCACTATATCAAAAGTTGTTATAAAGTTTATTCGTCTTAAATTGACAATACTTAAAATAATTATTTTTGTATTATACAAGCATTTTGAGCTTAGATAGAACTTTAGATTTCGTTTGTACAATAATGGAATAGGTAAAAACGCGAATAATACGAAATCATTATTTAGTCAGTTCATAAATAATTATAAATAACAATGCTATTATATAACATTCACAAGGATCTACTAATAAATACTTATATCGCGGAGTCGTCTATGTTAGATATTTGCTCTCAGAATTGTTTGAGTTAAATAAACTCATAATATGCAAAACTTTGCACCTGCGTTGGATAACATCTAATTGAATTCATTAGGTATACAAATTCTAACATCGGATCTAACGGCATTGTTAGAAGATTACAGCCCTCCACGGTTCGGATTTATGTTTTTATGAATGTTTACGAACGCTACCGAATTCAGATGAGCGGAATCTGTTTCTCCGGAGAGTTTTTTACAGACTGTTAATTTTGGGGAAAAACGAGATTCTAATTCGAGATACAGGCTTTAGTGAGGGACAGTTTCAATTTATTTCTCCTATTCCAAATCTCTTTTATATACTTTTTATCTCGTAATGAAAGTTAAATACCATTTGATGAGATTTACTCTACAAATCCTCGCAATATTATGCTTAATTTCGAACTCTATCCTCATACTCCAAGAAGATAAATGTTTGACTAGTGCCGATATGAAGATTACATGATGGCTAATATACTTATGACATGCCTTTTACATTATTTTATTTGCCTCTGTAGACAGCGTGCAGATCATTGACTTAGGATTTCTTCATTACTATGGTGCTGTTTCACACGACATATTAAAAACCACAAAACCATAAAATATGGTTAATATGCGACCAAAATCGTCCCTCGTCCATATTCAGATCTCCCATTCGATATTGGCAGATGATTTTGCATAATTTATGCGCAAGCCGGGGTCAAGTGGGCACAAATGGTTATGGCTGGGGTACATCTTTTATCCATGTTTTGTCAATGGTCAGTAAATTGGTGAACATTCACACCTTATGTCATGATGACTGCACCGATTTTTTTTCTACCCTTTGTCCGTTAAATATCTGCGTAGCCAGAGAACAATGCATCGTAACGCACGCCCTGTTATGGACGAGAAATAAAAAATGAATACTTTTTCTATGGGGCGTTTTGATTGTGCTTCATATTAAAGCTGACGTATAACATGTTGCTCTGATTGCAGGAAACGAGCATTTTTACCAGGAGTAAAGTTTAGCCTATCCAAAATACTACTTTAAGCAAATCGATACCTGCTATGTTTGAAGAATATGAGGTTTCTTATATCATTTAGAAATGTAGGATAGATTAAATTCAAACGTCCTGAACTTTTGAAATAAATTTCTGCGGAAACAATATTTCTACTTGGTAAGTTCTAATACATGTATGTAGTATGATTTATTTACCTACGCATTTTACGCTAGCAGGTGACAATTTAAGTGATATAGTTTTGATAAAAAATATAAATTTATTACCTTGTTACCTGTACTCGATATGATTAGATGTATGTAAATTTATCAGCCTTAAACACTTTTCATTCATTTCATTAATCAATAACGTGTCGTTGAGGCTTTCATAAATCACCTTTGGAGTAAAGAATCTCTGTTTATTTACCACGAAAGTAATCAGCAGTAAGTCTGTGTTCCTCCTATTTTTATGAAAGAACAAATTTGCGGCAACACATTTTAATTGTCAGGGGTAGCATACATAGGCTCTGTCCTTTAAGTATGAAATACGTTTAATGGGATAACAATAGGAATAGGAATAAAACATGTTTATTTTTCACGCTCGGTCGGGTATTAGTCTGAGCGTAATTTATACTGAAATACATGTAGTCTAAAATCTAATGACGTAGTTTTAGTTTTTAGCAAAATCGGCCTCATAAGTCCTTTCAGCATTTTTCGTTTATCCTTATACATAATTAGGGATTTTCCCGACTATGCACATCTGAAAAAATCATTGACAAATCAACTCAAATGAGATAAAATACTTTCCACGGCGTCAATTTACATTGCTTTTAACTGTAAATAATTCAATATCTACTCAGTTCATGATCGTGGCAGAAAGTAGTAAATTAATTCCGTATTTCGTGAAGATTGTCCGTTTCCAATGAATGCAGCAACACTCGCCGCATTGTATTAAAAGTGAAAAATATTCTCTCCATCGACTACTTCGCATTTAGTTATGCAGTCGACTATTTTGCAATTGTTCCATTTTTATTGCAACTTTTAAAATTGCCAAGGAATCCACAATATATTTTCTTTATTTACAAAACTTATCTTTAAATAAATTGACACAATACTAGTAAAACGTATCTACGTTATACATGTTTGAAAAATGGTACATAGAATACATGCTACGTTTGTGCGACCCAATATATGAAATATGTCTCGCAAAAAGTAATATGTTTTATGTTCATCCCTTTTTAATACATTAAATCAGATGTGCTGTCCTACTTGCATTTAATTACTATTTTAACGTGTTACTTGTTGTAAAGTAGTGTATATACCACGCGATGAATGCCACCAAAAACGCCAAATGTTTTATTAGTAACCTACTTATCTGTTTCTTTACTAGTATATCAATGTTTAAATATTACAAGTAGGTAAGATATATTAACAGCTTCTACAAAAAATCATATTTTGTACAATCTTCTCTCTATATGTCCTCTTGTTTGTCTGTATGGTGTGTACAAAATTGATAAAATAAATAAATAAATTTAAAGTAACTTCGTACTTAGAAACCACACAAATTATTTATGCAAGCTTTCTACTTGTATAGTAATAGTAACCATAAAATGAGATGAAACAGTTATAATCCGTTCCCCTATCTTTATTAACGAGCGAACAATTACATTTAATTTACGAACGCATTTTTAAAGTGCCCCAATATGGCCGAATCCCCTCATGCCATATCAACCGCTATCTTTTACGCGCAGATAAATAATTCACCGCGACATTTGTTAAAAAAATCGAGAGGGTATCAAAAACTGCCTCTAAAAATTCAATTGTATTGAAGTGCCACTTGTTAAGCTATGCTATAAACTGGCAATTATTACGATAACATTAGATTTTGTACCAAAATACGACGACATAAGGTTTATTTTAGTTTAAATATAAATTTTAAAGCGTCGGCCATCGAATTTAATGTGAAGGGAAACAAGTGCTGCAATGGAAATATCTAATGTGCAGTTGATTTTCTATTATACACGTATTCGTTTTAACGAATAATACATTTGTAATTGTGCGGGTTATGCGATTTAAATTGCCGTAGCCGATATAGGCAATTTTACGGAAAATAAATATTAAGTATGAGAACGTGCAAGGCGAATTTAACAAATTTATTCGTTTGATTGTTCTAGTAATTAAAAGATAAGTAAGTACCTAAATACAGCCAGGATAAAGAAAAACAACAGCGCTCCCGATTAATTTTTCTCTGTGTCGTTTCCCGCAATATGGCAAAACCCAAATCCCGTTAAATGGAGACATCAAATATTTTTTCATCAAAATCCTTTTTTTCGCAAAAATATTGCACTCAGCGGGTGGCGGGCGCGAACTTGTTGCCCTTTGACCCTTTGTTTTGAAAGCCATAAAGAAAACAAAAGTGTTTTAACCCGTAGTTAACCCTTTACGACACATGTTGGCGGGATCTGCACGAAACCGAGAATCGGGCTTGACAATAAATAAAAAACACAATATATTATGTCACCCTTCTTCATAATTATTGGTATATTGTGACCCTTATATTTTAAGAGATAAGACTCATTATGCTATCGGGTTTGTCAAGATTTGTATAGCGAAGCAAAATATGGTTGGAGTGCGGTTTTTGTATCTCATTGTAATATCATGGAGTTTTTATTGCAAATGTCTGCGAGCATTTAGTCGGATTGTTAGGCGCGGATGTTCGCCACATATGGTGTTATTTGCGTGTTATGATTTTGTGGGCTGCCACCAATGTGAAAATAATCTCTTATATTGCCTCGTACAAAAATTAAGAGCTATTGTTTTCCAGAATTTTCGCAAAAATAAGAGGATTTGGAATAATTTATTTCCTGTAATTACGTTAATGTACTTTTCATACATCGGATGAAAACTTTTAACAAATTAGTCATATGGATACCTATATACGATGCAAGTTGCAGCCTGCAACCTATTTTGAGTTTTACTGCTGATACCAATAATTGAAGTTGGGCTGACTTATTACCTTCATCTGATTTATTACCGATTAGCGTAGAGATAAACCCTTACGATAGGCATGAAAAATAAAATAAAATAAAATAACGTTAAGCTATAACACTTAGTTTCAATTAGATCAAATAAAACGAAAAGCTAATTAAGTTTAAGCGCATTGTAACGATAAGCCTGAACTGAATTATATTAAGAAAATTCCGAGTTCCGCTCTCTACCCTAAAGGTAGAGTAACAAAATCGTGGGCCATTGTTACGTCTCACCTCGTCAGACATGCGGTGCTCTAGACGGCTCACTCCACCTGAGTGAGCTCATTGTCGGCGAATACTAAATATCCTTAGCAAAAATGACCAAAGGGTACCTTCACATCACACGGTGCGCCGGACCGCCGGGAATAAGCGTCTTCCGCTTGAGTAATAATTTGATATTGATCTTTAATTATCCTTATGAGAAATAGAATGCTAAAATGTTAATGCTTGTCTGATTC
>DWPW01000172.1:0-13650 GCA_018252015.1 Astraptes brevicauda
AATGAAACGGCTTAACTTGTAGAATATAACACATTATAAAAAAAACTCAAATCCAAAATGGCCGCCAATAGAAAATGGTGGATCAGATACACAATTTGGATCAACCAACTCAATATAGGTATAAAATGAAAGAGAGGCGAATTTTAAAAGCTTGTTAAAAGATCTTTTTTTTATTTGGCTTGTTCACATGAAGAAACATTTATATTTAATATTAATGTGATGCCGTCTGTTATTGAGTAAAAAAATTTTTTTTTATCATTTGTAAGTAACAAACGAGCATGCAGTCCACGTATGGTAAGTGGTAACTACCGCCCATGGACATATGTAATCAACCCAAGACAAGATCAAAGTCCTACTTAAGGTTGACCCCAGAGGCGTTGTTATTTATGAGAAAGAAGTTGGAATGCCTCGGATAAATATGTTTCCCTCGCCATTTCCTTCAGATCAGAACACTACCGCCCATGGACATTTTGTTACCTACCGCAGATAAGATAATGAATTCTACCTGAGGTTGGCCACAAAGGCGTAGCCATCCGTAAGGACTGAGATAAATCGTCTCGGATGAAATGTCTGCCGTACCACACCCTTCAGACCAGAACACAGCAGCGCTTACCAGTGCTGTTAGGAGGCAGAAATGGGTGTGGCAGGTGGTGCCGCCGGTGTCGAGCCACAAGAGTTCTATCACATTTAAATACCTCTTATTACAAATATTTATACGAACATATCTTTATAGAATATGTTTATAATAACATGCTAAAGATATTATCGAGTTCAACTGTGATATATTATCGTACAATTTCAATTTCCGGACGCCATCAAACTTTTCCCAAGTCAATTTCTGTCATATGATCGACGGCGGAGAACTTAGATACTGTTGCTACTTGAACAATGATGGATCACTACATCATTATTTTTGTCTACACTGTACTGTATATTCTATATTGCGGCAGGTAAGCAATATAATTTGAAATATGGTAGAACGGGTTCCATCGGGGAGGAGGTAGGTGTCACTGCCTCACCTTTTCTGCCTAATACGCTAGATTCTGATTTGAAGGGTCAAGGCAGATTTACTTATCCCGGACGTTTATTTCAATTTCAATTTTTTCTTTAGCGGTAGTAACGCATCTGTGGTCGACCTCAGGTACAATTTTTGTCTAGGTTTGTTCACAGGTGGCCAATGGCGACACTGACCACTTACCATCAGGACGCTTGTATACTTCTTACGTTATATATAAGCCGACAAGAGGAATATTATCGAATGGTCACTGTGACAGATTTCCTTCAGCTTCTGTTCTAGAGCATCCAATTAGTTTGGCCATTCCAATAGCTGTCATCAGTACTCTATACACGGTAATTGCATCTGGGACAGATGTTGACCTGTTCGTGATTGGAATATTTGATCAATTATTACAGCCAATTTCATGAGGTTAGGTAATTATAATCGCTATTCGAATCTACTTAAGTGATCAAAAATAAATGCAGAATGAAATGCCCACGATAAACATAATTTGTTTTTTTTCGTTCTATTCTATATACATATAACTATCTGTTCTTTAATTTCAATGTTAATTTGTCAGGTGTCTCGCAATGAACGTTATAATAAATTTCGTTTCATTATATTTACGTTGACGAATGTAGTAACACGGAACGAACTTCTTATATAAGATGCATAAACAGCTTTCCTCCAAAACCGGCGATGCCTTAGCGATTCCTTTAGCATTGCAATTGTCCAAGGTGACGTTGGCTGTTAGCTGGTTTAAATATAAAAATAATTTTATTTACTCTTACTGTAAGATTAAGGACTGCAAAACGTAATATTCACATCCCAAAAATAAACCTAACACTACTCAGATACACAAAGGTCAAAGTAATATCATAATTTGCCCCACGCGCCCATTTCATAAGTTGAAAGCATATTCGCCTTCGAAGAATCCATTAGGGCCTCAAATAAAGATTACTTGCCTCGTACGGTTATTTTCCTTCAGTTTGTCAAGTTAAGTTTATTTCACGCGATCAGAGATACGACTTTTAAGGGGGAATTCATTTTAATCATAGAATTAGATTTTATTGCTTTTCTGTATGGTATATTAAATACAATAATTTTTTTTATTCAAATCTATATTTAATTTTTTCATTAATATGTATAGACAGATATCTTTATGAAACGCATGCCCACATATGTATAATATTTAATTGAGGTTACATATATTATGTACATTTATGACATAGAAGGTATACAAAAGATATTTTTTTCAATTTTGAATCAATTCACTAGTACTCATCGTCATATAAAGATTAATATCATACCTTGTAACGAAAAATCGAATAAAATTTTGTCATACTTTCAAAATAAATATTATATTATTATCAGCTTAAACAGTTTTTTTAAGTATGTAATCCATAATAATTTCTGACTTCTCAACCAGCAAGTGTTAAATATGCATAATTGCTTGTTTTACCGAAACGCTATTTTCACTCCCAAAAAGGGGTATAAAAAAGCTTTTCAGCAAAGCCTGCGTAAACGACTCGTCCCATTTTGCAAAATGTTTGCCATCAAGATACCACTTACCATTAGACTGTGCTTTGTCTCTTTTTTCGCTTTATTTTATAAAAATGTACCAAAAGATACATTGAAGCCACATTCTTTACCACAAATGAAAAATATTTTTCACCCAAACCCGTTGTCCGTTGCCGACAATATTTGAATTTCAAATTAATTTGGGTGAAGCCTCCGCTTACATCACGGACGAGGGTTAGAGTGTTCAGTTTCAACTGGAAATTGGACTTTAATTAGAAGCGACAATCTGTCAAGAATACTTTAAATAGATTTCATTTGAATTTCCTATTTTTCATTCATTTTCTTCATATGAAAAGTAGAGGTTAAAAATGCAAGATTATTCTTCTATTGAGGACTGTACACTTACTCAATATGTTCAAAACATTTAAAAACACAGGTACGTATTTTATTTCATTTAAACTTAAATGTATAAAGTATAAAGTGTGTCCTCTATGTGCTCTATGCCCATTTCTGGACCTCTGGCAATGTTTGTGCAAAATTCATAAAAGGCAGGATAGCCATCAGAAAAAGGTAGGCGATTCAACAATAAATATACTTTGTTATTGGCAGGCACTTAAGTATTCGATACTCCTTACACCCGTGAAATCGGATACAATAATGGATGTTATTGTTTACCATGGCTTTGTCCATGAAATAAAAACAGAGTAACAACTTAGAGATCTTAAAAGAGTAACGCCCATGAAAATACCTTTAAGTGAAAGCCTGAAAATAAAGTACACGAAATTGATGATGCTAAATAAACAACCAGGCTTAGGTCGTGTTTCCCCGCCGAAGAGTAACCGAAAGACGATGTTACTTATCCAAGCTAAATAAATAATTTTGTCCCAAAATAACATTATGAAATTTCCATTCATATTCTCATTTTCTTTTAAGATGGTAGAGGCCTTTGTGGCTCTATTCTGGCGGCGCCACCACCACTCCTACTTTTGCTTCATAACATGAGTATTAGGCGCTGCTATATTATATTCTGAAGAGTGTGGCAAGGGAGAAATACCTTTTTTATTTCTTTTTCTTTTGTAATTGTTTTGTACATTTTGTCAGATAGGTCAATAATGATTTTTTGGTATTTTAGTATACAACCGAATGCAGTTTCCCATAAAATAATTAAACACCTTAAGTAGTCTAAAACATGGTATTGACATTTTTTTTCGTCAATCCGTCTTTTATTTATCGTTGATTCCAAAGAAAGCGACGAATCTGTGGTTGACGTCAGATTGACTTAATTAGAATTCATCACAGGCGTCCATGTGCGGCAATGACCCATAATATATACTCACATGGTCACTGTTACCTATTGACGAAATGTTCTGGTTGGTCCGTTTAATGCTCGCTTTTCTCTCTTGGTGAGACAACTCAAACGGGACTTGTTTCATTGTGAGAACCATTAATCACTACGGGATACCGGGCACCTAATTTTATTACGGAATGAGCAAAATTAACAGTATCATTGTAAGCCTCCGGCTTGAGGGAAGGCTTTAAAGCAAAGTTTTAATCGAGTATTGGTAACAAGCAAAGCTACTTAGATACCTACTGTTGGGAAATTTTGAATAGAAATCAGATCGGGGTTATTTTGCTTGCAGCGTGTCCAAGTGTATCTATGGATATATATTAGGTATGTTGAAATATTTTTATATGTAAATAATTTTATAGTTATGTACTGAGAAATAAAAAATGTGAAAAGAAAGCGAAGTAAACAGACCACAGTGGTTGATTCAAAATGTATACCTTTTTTTTTCGAGGGGGAAACCTTCAAAAGGTACCCAGTACCGTGGGAGCGACGCCGGGTTATGTGGGATTTTTAACCATTAAAACCCCCCCCGGTGGCCGTCATCAGCGCTACAAAGAGGACTCCGGGATCTTCAGAGGAACGCGACCGGAGCCCTCTTAGCGCGTTGCCATAGGGCAACGCGCTAAGGGGCTCCACGCAGATAAGCAATTAGGCTCCTGTCACCATCTGGTGTTTACGACGATATGCGACCACACATACCGCCGTCCTTCCCGCGGTCGCTGGCCAGGCGGTCTGAGCTCCCACTCTCGCCGCCCTCGACCCCGAAAGCCCCCTTTTAGGCGCCTCTTACGACAGGCAGGGAATACCGTAACCCTATTCTTGTCCCGGAACTACAGGGACCAAGTTGTTATGTTACCTAAGAATGTACTTCAGATTTCCATCCCGTTTTTATATTGTATGTCCCCTTTTTTATATTAAAAGTCCGAAGAAATGTTAATAGTATTAGCGGATGAAACTTAAGAATACAAGAATACATCTGACGATAAAATTGTGTTGGCTATTAGATAGTTTCGATCTGATTAATAGAGTAAAAAGCAAACAATTACAACAATGCAGTACCTACTATTGAGCAGGTGTCAACCAACCCCTCGTCGAAGCATAATAATGATCCCTCTTCTAACAAAGGGTTGCAAATAGTTATTTGCCCCTGTCTAACACTCGCCTATTATATTTGGCTGTATGTAAATGCCCGCAATAATTTAGAATTATCTTGTCAAAGAACACATGAATCAAAATTCTTTGGACAACGTTCATTATACATATAAGCAATCTAAATACTGCAAATAAGTGATCCAAGGTGTCGTGTAGGTGGGTTTTAAATATAAATATTTAAAAAATAATAATTATGACATTATCTCCTGAAGTAGATAATTGAAGTTAATTGTATTAGGAAAGATTACTACCTACACATTTTAGGTTCTACCACATAGCAAGAAGTTAAGCTAGAGTACATACATACAGCAATATATAATATCTATGACTTTTCGATTTTCATTTTTATGTCTCTACATAAATGTAAACGATAAATGATATAGTAAATAGATTACCTTGTCGTTTATCATCCAATTAAAGAATCCGCCTTGTCCCAAAATGACTTCGAATTACCTAAATTGCTCGCCAAATAGCCAAATAAGGCATCACGACAAGCCATACATACCTATACTTATCAAGCTAGACCGTGCTATTTATAAATCAAGGTTCAGACCACGAACCGAGTTAAACTTTTGAAAATACAAAATGTATATGTATTGTGTAGCGTTTTAGTGTAAGTATATTCTAATATACCCTTCAAAGTTTTGGCTCCGTATAAAGCATATACGGAGGTAGTCAAATTATGCACAGTAGACGGCGGAAACACCACCGCCACATCCATTTGATTAATTGCTATAGGCAGGTAGCTAAAATAGGTTATTTAAATTTGTGAAAGCATTTACAATTAATGCTAAGATATATATGAACTAACTTTGTATAATTAACAGGCGTGTGGTAGTAGGTACATGTGTGTATCTTTGATGTTATAGGTACAACAGTAATTAAAAGGTGGTAGAATTATATGTGGTTCGAATCCGGCGGCACCACAACCACACCTATTTCTGAAGCGCTGCTGCGATCCAGCCTGAAGGATGTGATAAGGAAGACATACTTATCCGAGGCGTCCCAACTTAGCCATCAGGGGTGACAACGCACTTGTGATCAACCGTAGGTAGGTAGGACTTTGATCTTATCGGGGTGTGATTACAGATGTTCATTGGCAGCAATGGCGACTTACCATCTGGTAAACTGCATGCTCGTTTGCTACTTCCAAAAAACTATAATAAGATACTAAAATTGCAATATTTAAAATATTTTGTTCATAATGGAAAGATGACCTACAAGTGAGTCTTACTTATAATTTTAAGCCAACTTTCAAACTTTTTACATCCAATTTATACTACGCATGATAATAATACGTTTCCTTTATGTTTTCCATTGCACGCTAAAAAGAAATGACCAAACAATCGTGATAATTTTGATAATATAACCAAATTAATATATTAATGTTAAGTGCCATTCATGATGACACAACCCTTTTTAAATTAATTTTAACACGTTTGATGAATGTAGGTACACGGTAGGTATAAAAGATTACTTATTTATACCTATTGGAAAGATAGTAGATACTTAAGGATCAGGTGGCCAGAAATAACATATTCGATTCAATCTTACAAGAAAATGCGGACTATGGTGATCTTTTATTAATTATCAATGAAGTTCCTATTAGTGGGAATCTTACTAAGAATAAGGAGGAGTACCTATATAGTCCATCGACACGCTAGTAAAGTGAATACCTACTATTTATAAACTTTACACAAAATTTAGAACTTTATAGAGAACTCGAGTTTATCAGTTTCCTCGCGATATTGCCATCAATGTAACCATAATTAATGCCTGTTTCCAAACTAGAACATCCAGAGTGAGAGGACTACTAAATCTAAAAATATGATAAGGTTCTAATGAGTTCCATAAGAAACAATGGCACGACAAATAACACGACTTTCGATTTGCTACGTAATAGATACTTGACAGTGAACAAAATTATAGCCAAAATCAGGTCAAGATTTTCCACAGTTAAGGCATAGGTAAAATGTAAAAAACATAATTTAATATTTTGGTGCCATGCAAATAAGTATTTATTTGCAAACAACCAACAATCAAAACATTTATTTTCATATCCAATGCAGTAGAACTACAGCAACGACTTTTCCAATTTAATCTTATAAAAGTAAATGTTCTAAGAACCCTTGTCTAGAATAAAAATAGTTTGCTATTTCGAGCTGCAGGTACATTTATAAGGTCACCCTGTAAAATAGTTGCGGTCGGGTTTCGATCTCGTCGCAAGTCACGACACCACTCTCACTCCGCTTCCGGGCGCAAATCACGCAAATGCGCAACAAAAATCTATACCTCCTTAGGTAGGTATTAAAAAAATTAAATTACATGGTGTATGTATACGTTATTGACCAGTTTTCGCGCTACAACTACTGTACCTTTACGGGAAGTAGTAGGTATCACGTCAATTAAAAATAAATATTACTTTTTTGTTTTGTCGAAAACCCCAACTAAGTACTACTACCTTATAACTGTACTAACTATAGTATCTTGATCTAAATGAGTATTGTACACTACTCTATCATCATTTAGTATTTTAATTTTAACAAGAAGATGACCATACGTCACAAAACAATGAAACAGAGAAAAAACAGAAAACAATTCTACATAAATAGATACTGTAACTACCCAAACGGATGTCAAACAAGGATTAACATTGTACACAAAGCCGTGAAAAATAGTCATTCTCGCATAAAATTGTTTGGACCCTATTTCAATGACCCGCCACTATTATCTCCATAAAAAGAGATCGAATCTATTCACTAACGCGATGGTCATAGGATTGATTATTGACTAATACTGAGCACGCTTGAGATGTTTACTATGTAATTGGATGTATCTAACTCGGATTAAAGGCATTACAATTTGTTCGCGATAAAAAACGCTACTTGCCAAAAATGGATAGGGAGACTTAATGGGCGTTGCAGGTGCGCTGGTCTTAAAATATATGGGATTAGACGTTGGATCAAGTAAATCCAATGTTTTTGGAATGGACAATGGACTGAATTACAGAGAAATTATACTTTGTTATACTAATAAAAACAAATTAAAATAACAACATAAGTTTTAGTAATTTTAGATTTAAACATTCTAGCATTAATAAGTGTAAATTCTTAACAATAGTACGTACGCTCCACATTTATATGGGGCTATGTTGTGGACATAACAGGCAGACACTCAAAGACCTAAGCCGAAAATGTACTCCTATATTTATTATAATTAAAATTTAAATTGATTGAAACTAAGAATCCTGTGCATGGTAGATGGTTATACCGTCACGTGGTTCAGTTGCCCATATTTCTTTACCACTTAGTCAAAATACATTTCAAATAATCATAAAAATAATTCCGTTAAAATACAAATTGATCCCATTCCTTTAAAATATATAATATTTAACAACTTTATTGCAGCTCTCAAAAGCAACGAAAAAATTAATGTCTATATTTTTTACTATCTACTTACTCTATATTATAATATTCTGACTCACTGGCCTTATCATCAGATATCAGTCAAGCCTTTATCACAAATCACGTTCTATGTTATCAGTAAGCGAAAAACCAGAAAATCGACGAAATCAGTCTTCAAAAACATACTTATAATAATAATAAGTGAATGGAGGAAAAAAATATTTACCTGTCCGCTGTCGAAATTAAACGCCATTCTCGATTTTTACGTTAAAATTCTTGAAAAGTGTAGTTTGTTCCCGAAAATATCACAGTCTTCTTGAACTTCATATTAAAAACATCGAAAAACTTGTACATTAATCAAAAATGAGTTAGAAAATTCAGTTCATGGTTGTCTATGGCGAAGTAGGCCGTTTTTGCTGGCCGGAAAATGGGAAAACCGTATCGGCACAACTGCGCTGTAGCCATAGCAACCAGCTAATTTCCTTAAACTTTTCTGAACACAGCCGGCACTGCGCGTAGACGTTGTAAGAAAAATAAGTAATTACTTTCTGATCTATAACTGTTATTGATAACAACAATGTTTTTGATTACAATGTGTTTGATTTGAATAGTTAGGTACTTATTTGTAATCGTGGTTGCCATTCATATTAGTGGCAAAGGTTGTTAAATTCAGCACGACAAGAGGATATTTATAGAGCCCGATTTCAAGTACCTTTAGGCTACCTCATAATAGATATAATAAATAAATATCTTTTCCTTACTTAGCTATCGCTAGGATTACTTGTCGTGTCTGCCATGGGTACATACTAAAACAGATTGTCTCTAAATTAATATTCATAACATAAATAAGGCTAACTATCATTATGAGACCACTACTGGCAGAACCATGGGCACCTAATCCTGGATCCTCCAGTGGTGACCACTGCATTCGGAGCAGACCTGGGGCAGAAGGATCATTTCATTCTAAAGTAAACAGTGCTATTGATAGATATACCAATTTGACTGTAATGCAACACTATGTTATTAAGTATTTTTTGTATACTAAATGTACTGTCCTAAAATTATTCATCTGAATCTTCCTATCTTTTGGGTCTTATGTATTAGACCACAATAATCCCTATTGGCCAATGATAAATTATAGGTAAAAATACAGTTGCGGCTTTACCTAGCGTATAGTAGTAGAGAGTAGAGTAATTTTATTCTCAATATCGGATTGTTATTTATTTTCACTGTTTATTTTAAACAAAGTAATGAAACTTATAAGTTTGGAAATATCTTTACAATATTTAGTTAAAAAATCTTATTTTTTTAATATATCTATAAGAGAGTCTTGAGAGTCTACGAAGAGTCGTAGGCATCTACATCTGTATCCTGTAGTTTGCCTATTATTTATGTGGAGTTCTCATGTTTTCTTTAGTTTCATATCTAATGATTTTAAACAAAATAATAGTAATTATATCATTTAGCACCTCCCTAGTCTCCCTTCTGATTTTCCATGGCTTATTTTTTAGCATGTTAAAACCATTGCATCTAAATACATTATTTTAAGAAGATAATATGTATAAATAAATGTCAATTATTTTTTAATTGAATTAACGATCTTTACATGTCATGTACGACTTTATGTTTAATAAGAGAAGTAATGTATGAGAAAGATATTAAAATATCTTCATTAGTGAAGGTATCTGAGAAATAGATTATACTGGTTAAAACATGTTTACTATAGGTTTTGTATATAAACTTACCATTATACAAAACATAGAAATATATAAGAAGACAGGAACAAGAACAGACAAACTTTACAAAAATATTGTAGTAATGAAAACTTAATATGTAATTTTTTTCTAAGCTCTGCATGGATTTAACTATGTGAATAATGCCAACTTGTCAACTTGTTATTGAAGTTTGTGAAAAATCTGCAGTCCGTCAGCATGAAATCGCGTTTCCGCGGTACCGAAGATAAATTCATCAGGCTGGCAAAACATTTCGTTACGTTTGTATCGCGTGGCATCGAGCGATGTCACAATAAAGAAAATTAGCGTTTGCCGTGACCTTCGGGCTATGCATTGTGTTTGTTATGTAGGTATAACTGTTTATTATGGTATTAATTCTGAAATGCGAACCAGCATTAAACGGAGAACGTCGCAGACCGGTACATGATTCTTTGCATAAATTATGTTACTTTGTAAGTGAGTGAAACTTAGGCGGAACGCCGTAGCATGGTAAACGTAGACATTTAAATTCAATACTAAAGAATAAAACTTCTCTGCTACGGCTAGCCAATAAAACAAGCTATCTTTAATCGCCTTTATCATTATGTGCTGTAGATTTAATAGAAGCAATCATGCAACAATTTATCGTTTTATAAAATGGCCAATTGTATCAAGGTTCTTTGACATTTACGTAAAAAATGGGGTTCTGCGGTCGGTATACAGAAGGCAATTCGTTTGGCATGACCATTTATATTCAAAGAAATCTAATGGCTTTTTTATAATTTCATGTTCATAGCACTGTACAGAAAATATGACATGATGCTTAATATTGCTATTTTTATGCCATTTTGCACATCGTATTCAGACTAATGTTTGAGGACGAGTGAAGTGATTTTTAGTCGCAATATTCTAAAGGAATTCATTGGTGGAAACCACCAATTGTGTCTTACATTTTAAAGGTACTAGAACTCGTTATGGTTGGACTCCGACGACACCAGCGCTACACCTTATTCTATCTAATAACAGCATTGTTAAACTCTACTGTGTTGTAGTCTGAAGGGTGTGGTCAGGAAGATATATTATCCTAGGCGTTCCAACTTAGTCCTCAGAGATAGCAACGCTTTTGTGTTTAACTTTAGGTAGAACTTTGATCTTCTCTGGGGTTGATTATAGATGTCCTTGAGCGGCAATGGCCACTGACCATTAGGTGGACGTTTGCTACTTCCAAACTATAAAAAGAAAACATTATTCTAATTTAGCATAGATGAATAAAACAATTGCCGACGTAAGCAGGGACATGCAATAAAGTCTTGAACATCTTCATGTAAGTACGGTTATTGCGAATACAAAGCATATGTTACGTCGTGAACCAAGTATGTACCTACATATGAGGTCACATATCTCTCATGCAATAGTTTCGATGTACCGTCTACTAATATATTTATGAAATATACCGAGGATAAAAGTTTCATTTCCTATTTCTACACATTCTTGGATCTTCCAAGATATATGATAAACTTGACTTAAACTGCACCCTAGGATATTTTTAGGACTGTTCAAAAAATTATACATATTTTAATAAGTAACGAAAAAAAAAATAAACCAGGCTCAATAAACATTTAATTCAGATCAATAAACATTTATTTTGATCTGGCTAGTACGAAATTTTATCTCGTAGATCGCTCTACGACAATGTCCTGCTACGTAGTTGCTACGTGTAGGTTCAAATACTTAATGTATTTCTACAGTTATTAAGGTTCCGTCACGTAGATGCCTATGTGCCTTGCATATTTTAATAAAATGTATTGTCAAAGATAAATAATCGCATTTATAAAATGCTTGTGTGATAGTTTTTTTGGTTCTGTGAATTGATAAAGTAGATCTTTTAAAGACATTTCCAAATTGAAATAAAAAAATAATAACATAGACATGTCTACCACTATTCCCCTGTAGCCGAGGAGTAGAATACTGCTACGGTATCCCCTGACTATCGTAAGAGGCGATTAGTGGGAGCTCGAACCACCCAGACAGCAACCCCGAGAAGGACGTCACCATGTGTGGCTGCATGTCGTCCCCCAAGTAATGAGCCCGTGAGAGGCGCCGTGTAAGGACGTCCGGTGCGTTCCATTGTAAATCTCGGGGTCCTCTTGCAAGCACTGTGGAAGGCCACCGAGAGGGTTTTAGTGGGTAAAAATGCCACATAACCTGGAGTCTCTTCCAAGGCTTCGGTGTACCTTTTGAAGGTTTCCCCTCCGTCAACACAAAAAAAGATACCTACTATTTACTCGACCGGCAAAGATGGACTGTATGCAGTGTATGATCGTTTGCTATTAAACATGTAGCAAAAAATTGTCTTTAACCCTTCTCATGTGGAGATCGAAATCAAGTATGCGATAGGCCAGTAAATTGTACCTCGTCCCGCCCGTTAATCCGGTAACCCGGTTGCTGCCGCGCGGCGTTACATATACAGTTCTAAAGACTAATTGTAGACTTTTAGTATGAGACCTGATTAATTCAGCGTTATGCTAGATGTGTGGTATTTAATCATTTTGCGGCTACAAATCTATAAGTAACATAATTTCATTATCACTTGCTAAAACTGTAAAAACGGGGCAAGGAAACTTACATGCTTTTTTAAAAAAACATTTTCTCAGGGGCTGTAAATGGCTTATTCGAATAATCGTCTATATAGGCCTATTTTAAAGGTAGTAGAACCCTTTGTGGTTCGACTCCGGTGAAACAACCGCCACTCCTATTTGCTTTATAACAGAAGAATTAAACGCTGCTGTGTTCTGGTCAGAAGAGTTACAAGGGGGACATACTTATCCGAGGCGATACAATTTAGTCCTCAGGGGTAGCAACGCATCTGTAGCCCACCTCAGGTGGCTGTGATCTTATCTAGGGTTGATTACAGATGTCCATGTGCGGTAGTGGTCACTTACCATCTGGTGGGCTGCATGCACGTTTTCGACTTCCATAACATAAAAAAGCGCTTCGTCTACGTGGTCAGATTTGGAGTAGGCTTCTCTCATTCAGAAAGAGGAGCCGCTCCACAGTGGTACTAGTGGTACCACTCTCTGTAACATACGGCCTAACTCCACAGCCACGGTAATAGTATCTATACAGTATTCTATCTTCATACAAACGCATGGAACGTAAGTTATACCTACGAATCTCGATTTCGGTATGCAGTCGGTATGCGAACAGTAACGAATGTGCCGTAGTGACGAGTGGGCATTGTGACGGTTTTTTAAACAGTGTTTTTTTTAATAATCTTTTTATAATTTTTAATTATTAATAGGTCTCAATTATTATAGGAATAGTTTTATGAGAAAAAACTATAGCATACATTTTCATTCAACACTTGCATAATTCACCATGAATTTCAATTATTTGATTAAAAAATATAATATTTACACAAAAAAATCTAGCAAGAAAGTCAAGTGGGCATGCCGATGTAATTAAAATACTGCAGGCGGGCAGCCCTAACGCGAACTCTCTCCGGGGCGTTTGTAG
>DWPW01000173.1:0-13630 GCA_018252015.1 Astraptes brevicauda
TTTTATTTATTTATATTTAACCGCACATACAATTATCATTTAATTTAAAAATGGGCTTTTGTTCATACAAGTCCAATGAACTATGACTATGAGCTTACTAATACATTAAATACTTTAAAACCACACACTACTACCTGTACTCACTACACTTCTTGGCATTCCGTACAAAAACACCTACTTACAATAGAATCGATTCTGATAAAACGGCAATTGAATTCAGAATCTATTCTGCGGAATTCAAACGACACGAGAATCTATTTTGAAAAAAGAATAATTAACATGAGAAACTACTAACCGGCACCACTTCGTCACTTATTACTAACATTTACATTAGTCACGACTGACAGACCATAGAATAATTTATCGCTAGAAAAACAACAAGAAAATTATGCATAATTGTGTTATAATACCCCTTGTAATAGATTCTTAGCGCTAATTTACTCTTAATTATGGGCTTCCACTAATTCTATTGGATGTAATGATACGATCATTGTTACGGTTTGTTATCACGGATATGCAGTTACCTCGGCTGTGAATTTGTTTTGTAATGCAGTGTCTCATGGTCTTCAAGGGTCAATTTTAAGTGGGTACATGTATATAGGGTGTGTGGTAATTGGTGTCGGAGCCTTTAATAGAGGCAATTTTATCGACAAATCATTAATTATTTTTATCTTTTTCCTCACCATTATAAAATAGCAGCCATTTTATTCTCGATATTATTTTATATTCTAATATTTTCGCAATAAATTTATTGCTAAATACAGTAAGTGGTTGAAAAAAAAGGCAACAAAATAAAATAAAGAACATTTTTTCTAGCTTCTCAACTTTTCTAAAAAATCGAGGTTATCCCAGACCTAAGTTTTTTGTATTTTATAATTTTTACAAGATATGTGTTTTTAATATCGATATCAATAAAATTGCCTGTACTTTACCCCTTTAAAGTCTCCGACAACAATCGCCGAACATCCTGTATATAGGTGAAGACTTTTATTCCAATTATTATTAGTACTAAAATGGGGTTAATTTTGAGCAGATTTATTTATAAACGGACTTTTGATTTCGATATGGCAACGTACAAATGTAACAAGATTTAACATAAATATATTGACTATTATAAAATATAAATCCAAAAAACTCACTTTTCGCAAAAAAAAACTGTTCTTTAACCTATCTTTAAATTGTTTACGGATTTTGGTTACATATACAATTATATTTTTTATTTTATAGTTTCAATATTTGCAATGTAGCTAATAGTATGAATGAGGTATGCTAACTTAGTAATTCATGGTAAAATTCAGTTTTGGCCTGGGCGTCAACTCATTACTGTCCCAATGGTGGGCTCGGATCTTCTCTGGAGTGATAGGGATGTACGCCATACTCTACCGCGCTGGCCAAGTGCAAATTGGTAGACTTCACAAACCTTTAATTTTTTTTAAGAACTCTCAGGCGTGCAGGTTTCCTCACGATGTTTTCCTTTACCGTTAAAGCAATTGATAATAAATTTATAATACGCCTAACTTTGAAAAGTCAAAGGTGCGTGCTTGGGATTTGAACCTCGGACCCCTCGATTGAGAGTTCGAGTTTCAACCGTTAGGCTATCACTTATCGATATAGTTTTGGCTTTAGACTATCCTAATTCTTTCAACTACTACTACTAAACATCAACTCGCAAATAAGTTTGCTGCGCTTCAACCTTTACCTACCTAAGTATATATTATCTGTAGCCAGAAAAAATGTGTGAATTCAAATAACAGATCAAAAAACGTTATTAAAAACAGTCATGCGAAACTACTTTGCATTCCACGTTTAGATTTCAATTGCTTACTCCGGTATAACAATAGCGCTCGCTCATACACGAATTAGACAACAAAGAACTAAAGAAAAGGACATCCTGATTACCATAATTAAAATCCACTAAACAGATTTATAGCCTCTCCAAGCCCCCATCACTTAAGCCTTTCTCTTACCTTTAATTGGAATGATCTCAAACCTTAATTTCCCTCTTTTTGTCCGCAATTCAGAACAGGAAATACATCGTTGATTCAAAGCCCTGTTTTGAGCTCGGTTGCACGGTTGAAAGAGCCATGTGATATGACATACTTTATTGCTCTTATTGGCTTGTACGTATAGGCAAATTAGGAGGATATATCAATCTGCCTTTTGGATGTTTTTTGCACGATTGCGACCGAATCTTTTTGGTGTACGCCGCACCAATGAATAGTTAATACAAATGGTTTTTGTTTTATTTTGAGTGTGCGTTTTTTGATCGGATGTGTGCGTCACTTGGATGTTCGGCAAAGATTATTATCGTTTATTGTTTAATGGAATGAACAAAACAACTTCCATGGGAAGTTTCATTAGAGCGCGGAATTTCAAGGTTGGCCTTTCTATTGCTTTTTGTACGTGGATATGTATATAATATGTTCAAGACATTTCATTGATTAATGCAACTATAAGTATTTCAGCCTGGAACGATTTAGTGTAAAAATGCAATTTATTAAGTCTTGTGCAATCGCAATAAAAATATTTTATAAACAGCTACCTAGCCAGCTAGATATTTTATAAATTACCTACACTCTGCAGCAATGAAGATCTTATAGATAATTGTGTCATCTCATTTGCCAATATGATATCTACACACACAGAACATTATATGCATTATTTCATGTAGATCTGTAGATTTAATACACTTTAAGTCTTGTCTTTCCACTTGTTTACTCGTCAATTGCAATATTAATCACCTTTACTAAACTAAATTAATAAACATATCTTCTAAGCGACATGATGGTATTTATCAAACCATCGCCGCAGTCTTCAAAAGAATTGAATAAGTAACATTAATGCAGTTACAGATTTACTCAGCCCGCATCACCCGATCCCTAATAAACATCTTCGGAACACGAAACGAACACACACATACCCATACACACATGTACGAACGTATCCTTACAGACATAATTCGCACACAAGCTCCCGCGCATATCACACACAAACAAGATGTTTACAGCAGGGTTGCCCCTGTTTACCCACGAAATAGATCTGTTGGCACAGTTGATTGCAGATCGAAACTTTAGAGAACTGACCACTCGGAATCGGATTACCGGTTCGTTACCGATTTTTGCTGTTTGCCTGACCGCTAACAACGCAAACAAATACTGTGTCAGATTGCGAGGGTAACGTTTTGTTACCCGATGTTTGTTCAACCCTGGAGTTGGCTTGTTTGCCCAATTTATTGATAGTTAGAAATGTTGGAATGTGGAGTAGTTTTAATTGCGAATGTTGCATTGCAGATAAGCAAATTACATGGCACTTACAGCTCCATTGAAGCTGAGTTAGATGTTTAAAACCCGTATTTTTTGGTAACCAGACTCATTATATAATCAAACTATTGATAATGAATCAAACAGTGTCCAAAATGTCAAAAGTTTTTTTATTATTTCAATTATGGTTAACCGATTTATGTAAACTATGACAAAATATACAAATTAGGTGAATCCTAAGAACATTTTTATGGATTTATATATTTATATTTATAGATTTTATAGATTTTCTTTCTTAAAACAGATATGCAACAAGAAAAAGTAACAGTATTAGAAATTTCTGAAAATATTCTTTTTACAATTGTCCCTACGCTATATACTGATGCAAATTCCGTTGGACAGTAATTACCCGCACTTACAGGAACTGCAATCACCTGACAGTTACTTCAGTAACTATAACAAAGGCGACAATCACCGGTTCATTGACCGCATGAAACCAGTCAACTTTTAATCAGTCTCATTACCACTCGATTCAAAGATTCCACCGCCCAGATTGACAATCAATCCACTTTCCAATTACAGGCCTCAACGACCGACGTCGGCGCATTCCGATACTAGTTTATTTGGTTACCGGCTTTATTTATAAAGTTACCTGTTATTTATTCACTTGCCGGTAAAATATATAATCAGAGGTAATGATAATAGCGAATACTTGCTGCGCGTTGAGACTGTCACATCCGGTATTACTAGTAGGTAGGTTATTTTATTTTATAGTTGATTGTTTTTATCATAGAAATGCTACCCCTGAGGCCTAAGCTGGATCGCTTCGGGTAAGGGGTAGTAAGGGAGATCCCTTACCACCCCTTTTAGAACAGAACATAAAAGCTTTTACCTCTGGTGTTATAGGCAGAATTGGCAATGGCGGTGCCGCCGGGGTCAAACCACGAAGGGTTCTACAACCTTTAAATTGTTAAAATTGAATGAAATAAAGACTTCGATTTGGACTATGATTAATTTGGACTTTCATACCACTGTCAGATTTATCATAATGTGATGATTTAGAAGAATCCGTTTTATTTGTCTGCACGCTAAAGAAATTTAATTCCAGTGAACCCTCAAACGTAAGTTTTTTTTTAATAACCATTTTAGTATTGAAATTTATAAACAATATGAGCATTAAGCATCCATAGACTTAAAATGTTTTTAAAACAAAAATGACATAGAATTTATAGAACTTAGTTTAACACGACACAGGGTTGCATAACATTTAACCTAGATAAAACGTAAAGTCTAGATTTCTTGACTGGAGTATAGTCGCAGCTTTTCATTTTTATGCTTGAAAAATGTTTAAAGGGTTAATGTTCAAATACCATACAATGCTTAGTACACATAGACGTCGTATACAACATCGTACAGACCTGGTCAGGTGGATTGTATGCTCGTTTGTTTTTTCTAAGATTTAAGTAGCAGACGAATGAGTATGTATGTATTACATGGCAATTAATCACTACCGCTCATGAACACCTGTAATCAACCCTAGATAAGATGATAGTCCTACTTAATATTGACCACAGATGCGTTGCTGCCCCTGAGGACTGAGTTGGAACGCCTCGGATAAGTTTATCTGCCTTACTACACCCTTCATTTCAGAACACAACGCCGTTTAACAGTGATCTTACTTGGCAGCAATAGGTATACCAAATAAGAGTTCTACCATCTATGATAAACAATACCTTTATTTTGTTACGACGAGGAAACCTTCAAGAGGTACCCGTCGCCATAGGAGTGACGCTGGGCTATGTGGGATTTTTACCGCACTAAAATCCCCCCAGTGGCCGTCTTCAGCACTGTGAAGAGGCCTCCGGGATCTCCATTGGAACACAACAAGAGACCTCTGAGCGCGTTGTCTCATCGGGATTCACCGAGGCGAGCATTCTGCTCGCCGCACCGTCTGGTCCACGACGATATGCAACCACACACACCGCCATCCTTCCCGGGGTCGCTGGATGGACGCTTCGAGCTCCCACTCTGGCTGCCCGCAGCCCTGAAAGCACCCCTTTTAGTCGTCTCATGCGACAGGCAGGGGATACCGAAGCCCTGTTATCAGAACAGGTACTACAGGGATAATATGAACTAAGGCCTAAGGCCTAAACACTCCTGACAAGCCATATTCATGTGCACTTCATCTACAGAAACATAAACGTCATGTGCAAAACACATTACGATTCCCGTTGTAATTAAATGGACGGCGAAATTTAGCTAAACAGAGCATAAAAGTAAAAGCTCGGCCGACAACAAACGAGGGTGTGGAAAGAGGGGACGTTACGAAAGAAAAGGTTAGAGATACGAAAGATTTTGGCGGAATATCTCGCGCCTAGAAGTGCGGCCACGAAAAATGCAACAAAACGTTATAAATTTATAAATGCAATAACAAAAAGTTATAAACGCTGTACCCGTGGCTATGTTTGGGTGGAAATCGGGTAGAATATATAGACCTAAACTTTCCTTAAGAATTGCACTATCTTTTAATAAAAACCGTACAAAAGCCCGTTGAGTAGATTTTGAGAAAATGATTAACAGACAGACAGCCATTGGGGACTTTGTTTTATAATATGTATAGATAGTATGTATAGTATGTGTATGTGATGGTATGTATGTATTTAACCTTTTTGACTTTTGAGCAACATCGTAGAGAATGTTCTCACGATGTCTAGTGTGATATTAAGGGCTAAAACGCAAAAATCATATGTGAATGAGAATATGACGTCGACAATCATGGCACGAGTTACGTGAGTTTAAAGCAGCAGTGACAAGCGCGGCTGTGTTCTGGTCTGAAGGGAGACATAGTTATCCGAGACATTCCAATTTAGTCCTCAGGGGTAGCGACGCATCTTTGGTCAACCTTACATAGGACTTTCATCTTATCTGGGGTTGATTACCAACGTCCATGGGCGCAATGGCCACTTACCAACAGGTGGACTGCATGCTCGTTTGCTATTTTCAAACTATTAAAGATATCGTAGTGTCAAAAAAATGTATTAATATAGTCGTAAATATATACGAAATTGCGTCGTATAATATGATACGATTGTACGGTTGTATCGTTTGTATATGTTATATAGCCTATGCTCCCTTTCACTGATTCTACAACCCCATGTGAGTCCACCCCAGATCATGCAAAATAGCACAGACATATTTTCAAAGCAGTAACACTACAGGGTCTGATATCACCGATGTCACTACAGCTAGATTATTACGATATGAAGTTAGTCTAAGGGCAGTTCCACCACTTTTGTGGCCCTAAAGTAAGCGTGATTATGGCCGCCGCCGGAAGTGGCATCAGGCGCCGCGGCGCGTGCGTTACAAATCACTACTTTACAACTTCCGGAATGCTCAGTTCGTCTCCAACAATGGGTAGGAATGGACGTGCAAAAAATAATAAAATGACTAATAATTTTTGGCCACGCGCCGATGGCGACGGGTAATGGTCGTGTGATGATATTATGGAAAATAATAATTTGTCTCTTCTCCCCTAACGAAATAAGCTAGGGGTATTCTTTAATAGTTTGCTTTACATTTTTTATTATCCAATAAGTACAGAAATAAGTTATGTATTTTGAAATAGAATTGATTTAATGTTTTTTATTCGTTTCTCTCTTACATTCGTTTGTATTCGTTGTTGCAGGTATATTTGAGCTGAAGAATTTGAGGCAAGTAAGACAGTTATTACATTTATCAAAGAAATCAAAAACAATATTTTTCTTCTAAATATGCTTTTATCAATGAAAGGATCAACATAATACATAAGCCAAGAACACATAAGAGATATATAAAAAATATAAGAACTTGATTATGAATATTAAAAAAATTATTAGAACCACATATCTCTGAAATTTATGACCTGTGTGGGTCAAAATACAATCTGCCAGCTTTGTTTTATGAGATGAGGTATAATCCCCGCGGCAAAAATATGTCAAAACATATTTTAAAATCTTCATTAAATACCTACCTATATTTATTTCCGTTAATTAAAAAATATACCTGCCAAATGTCATAAAACACTTATCGACAGTTTTAATCAAAATTGAGGAAGATTTCAGTACTAAAATTCTCTCCAAAAAGTTCTCCTAATTACTCAATTCGATCTTGAATTGATTTTGCATGTACCACTCAATACGAGATTCAATGCTTTACCATTAACGATCCCATAAACTTTATTGGTCCCAGATCATAAAAGACCACTTCATAATACCCGAAATCAAATTTGACCCATGAGCATACAACCAGACAGTGATAAATTTTAAATGTATTAAATCAAGTCTCTTGTTGACATCCAAAATATTTTGACCCCAGTCTTTACACCCTATTCTCTTCTTAAAAGTATTTTTCAGTAATATATCGAAGTGGGGAGGTCATTTTAAATTGGTTATATCTTACCCTTACAGTCAGTCACGTGACATACCACCCTTTGTAACATTATAGGTAGCATAGTGTGATAAATATTTGGACGAATCGTAACGAATTTACTTTTAAATTGGTATTTATTGTTTATTTTGCGTTCGGATTTCTTACCCTTGTTTCTTATATAATTTGATGTATAAATAAAACATAATCTTTTAAGGTCTCATAAACAATAACAAATAGGTAATTAAATGTTGCAGACCATAGGTAGGTTAAGCTATTTATGTTAAAAACAATTATGAGGTATTACTATGAATTAAATATACTTTAATTAAATATACTATATATACTTTATATTTAACAATGATATTATATAAAAAATATTAAAAATTCGTTTAATAACAAAGTCAAGTTGAGAATCCTTCTGTCTCCATTTTGATGTCAGTTTTTATTAAAATTGAGAATGTAACCAATTCCACATAGAACAGGAGTCACATCGCTATAAAATTTAATAATGTGTACCTATTGCAAAAATAGGTGTGACGGTAGTACCACAAACGAATATCAAGAGCATCAAGTACTTCTACAATAAATTAGAGTTGACCATTTATTTATCTACATATATAAGAAATTGTGGTGTCCGATATGTTATGAGGGGTGCAGTGTTTTGTCCGCGAGCCACGCAACGTGACCGGGCCATTAGGTTAAAGTACCGTTAGCAAAAAAGCATAAAATCATTAAAATAGACTTGATCGTATTGTGAAAATGGCAACATTTTTATTAGATACATTATAATCAGAATTACTGGCTCTCTCTTGTGAATCATTGGAGGTTAATGAAGAAAGATGTATAAAAAGTTATATTAAAAAAATAAAACTTTGGTTAACTTCTACAGTCAGTTTTAAAAAAATCCTACGTATTTATATACGTAGGATTTTTTCCTCACACACATATACATCTTATATTTTTAGAGATCTCTAAATAAAATATACGAGGATTTTTTCACAATATTATAATTCACTTCAGAGTAGACATAACAAATATTCTTGCGTTATACTAACTATTTCAGTGTAGTTCCACTGAAATAGTAACTATTTGAGTGTAGTTCCACTTTCGCGGCACCACCGCCACCACTGTTTCTGCCTAATTACCTACAGACTGCTGTAAAGAGTGTGGTAAAAGAGACATACCTATCCGTGACGTTCAAACTTAGTCCTCAGGGGTAGCAACGTATTTTGGCGAATCTCAAATAACACTCTGATGTTATCTGGGTTGACTACAGGTGTTCATCGGCGGCAGTGACCAGTTCCATCATCCTCACCATCAGGTGTGCTGCATACACGTTTGTTACTTCTATATTATAAAAATAAATCAAGAAAGAAAAAAAAAGAAAGCAAGCGAAAGAAGAGTATATTAAGAGCCAATAGATTTATTTTGCTATCGGTACTTGTAACCGTTGGTTTTCGCTATCGTTAGTGTAAGCGGTCGGTACAGATGCAGTATGTAGCTCGCGTGACGTCTTTCCTTTATACGGGGACGAGGGGGTAAGACCCCTGTCTCCCCACTTAGGTGATTGGATTTTTTATAAAATAGTATAGCAACTTGATACTGAATAAATAATATGTCGCCGAGTATTTATTGCTCATTCGATTGAAACTTAGATTTCAGATAAATAAAATCGATAACTGTCTGTGTTATTAAATTAACTGCTCATTGGATGTGTTATCTGTACTAAGTGCCCTTGTTTGGGACTCGACTAATTCAGAGTAAAGCAACGTTAGCCACGGTCAGGAACTTGATGGGTGACCGCTAGTGGTAATATGCTCGCTCCCGTTCTTCGGATGGCACGTTAAATCGTCGGTGTCAGTTGTAAGCAATGGTTAAGTCGGCATCAATCCGCATTGAAGCAGCGTGGAATGCTCCAGGCTCCAATCATGACCAGAATCATGTCTAGCAGTGAACTGTACAAGATTCCTTAGTATAGATTTCAAACCGATCATAAACGAAGTGTTGTTAAACGATTTCGGAAAAGAGGAGATTCCGTATTCGTCTGTATGTAGGTACGTGTTTTTTGCATAATATAAAAGTAGGAAACGAGCAGGCAATCCATTTAATCGTTAACCCACTTAACACTAACTATAGGTGGTAGAACTCTTTGTGGTTGTCACCACTGCCACATCTGCTTCTTGACCATGACGATGGTCAGCAGTCGCCAGTTACCAGGTGGACTGCAACATTTGCGACTACATTATAAATAAACTTATTGATTCCAGATAGGACTGAAGACTTAACTAATGTCAGAGGTTGTGTTGGTACTTTTTACCCCCGAGGACTATGTCGAAATGCCGTGCCGAATGCCGAAGTGTCGTATAATTTAGTACAAGACTAAGTGTAACTATGTAATGGGCAGCAATTTGAACATAAATCATTTACAAACACGTCGATAGAGATCGCCCGCGGTGGCGAGCGATCGCCACATTATCACCTGGCTCTCCGCACAGGGGATGAATGGATACGCTTTATTTATAAAATCGGGGTAATTAAAATTTATACTAAAATTGTAGGACACGTTTTTTAAGTAGAATTATGTTTAATTAAAAGTGATTGTATTATGAAAATCTACTTCGAATAAAACATTTTTTTCTTGATTTGATAACTTTCCCATACAAGAAACCGATATTCTTAGACATTTTGCGGTTTATCTCTTGAACCCATTAATATGAGTAACAAATGAAAGAGCTTGACTTGTGGAATACTGTGGACTATGACAAAATCAAATCCAAGATGTCTGCTGCTACAATATGTCCGATTATATATATCCTTCATAAATATCTAAATATCGGTGTAAAATGTAAAGGCTTAACGTGTAGAATACTATGCACTATGACAAATTCAAATCTAAGGTAGCCGCCGCTATAATATGGTGGATTACATATATTTTTTCAAACCTTCCAATATGGGTATCAAATGGAATGCCTTATCCTCCTCATGCTGATGTTCATGCAACATTTGATGGTACGGAACCCTCCATGTGGGAGTTCTACTCGCACTTGACCAATTATTTACATATTGATTCCGGATTTGTCATCCATTCTGGTGAAAACCTTAGTCTTTGTATGTAAATGAGTAAAGAATTGGAGTGAAATATAAATATTCGATTTGATTTTTAATAAAAGTATTCTGTTCTTAGTGGATGGACGAAATCGCCTAACTTACGGGAGTAGGCACTCAAATGATTTGCTATATGGGCGTGCGTTAGAGTGTGTATTCATAGCATAAATAAATTAAAGAGTATTTTTTTTTGAAAACAATATTTTTAAATCGATCAAATGATGCGTCAATCAATTCATTTTAAAAATCGTTTTTTTTTTCTTAAATAAAATAACAGATTATTTATGCAGATTTATGTAGAGCCAATGACATGTCCTTATTGAGCAATTAAGTTTTCATAATAGTTTATTAAGAAGAATATCGTGTGTTTTCATTTTATACTCCTTATTTGTTTGTATAATACCCACAACACAAAAAATAATGTCTTTAATTTTGTTCCTAAAAAAAATAATGCAAACCCACTCTACACCTTTGTCCCGGCTAAAACAAACTCACGTTCGTGACTCCCAGCTCTATCTCATTATCGAGTTTGGTGCGCGTTTAAAAAATATAAATAATATGCGGTACGCGGCGAATTGACGTATAATCATAGTGTTACCGTGATTAGAGGTAAATATAGATATTACGAACGCGCTGGGTGGCTGCGTCACGAGATAATGGGTGATGACAGACTCGTTCGGGATTTGGGTGACCTTTTCACATCACTAGGACCCTGCTGTTTTGTTCGGGTGACTTAAAATGTTTTATTTTGTCATTGAATAATTCATTAGTTATTGTACCTAATAAGGACTTTAGTGACCTTACCTTTAGCTCAAGTATGTTTTGTGCATTATTTTTAATTGGTGTTTTATAAGTCAGTGAAAAATTACCTATCATGGAATTAATTCTCATATCACCATTTATGTAGATCGTTAGCGATCTAAAAACTTGAGCTATGTGGGGGCCCATCATAGCATTGGAATTGGTATTGGATGGGTAACCATTAGTGGTTACATGTGTGCGCTTACCCGTGCTTCTGCACGATATTCCATCGCTTCCTCAGTTACAAGAAGACACACGTACCCAGCATTATATCATATTGATACAGTCGGGTAAAAACTGAAAATTAGGTATAAGTACCAACACAAAACAAAAATTGAAACCTATTCTATTGTAAGAGAAGGTGCTCCTTCGAATGCTTTCATCTACTGGTATGAGTGTGTACGAGTAGTTCCCATAAGGTCGAAATATGGTTATAATAACAAACTTCAAAAACTCGTCAATCCAATTAAAAAAAATGAAAATCGATTGTCAAAAATATTCTAAATTGTATTGCCTTTGCCTGATTAAAGACTATCCATGAAATGAAATGATTTGAAATAGACTTATTCCATGTTTAAAAGGCAATAAATATTGTTTACGAGAATTTGGCAATCGCGATCTTCATTTGTCTAATTTTACAGAACTATTACGTATGTACAAAGACAATAAGATACTATATGCGCGAATTTGACGATCGCGATCTCCATGTAGCTTGAATTTATTTACAGAATTATTCCGTGTTTACAAAGACAATAGATATTATGTCCACGAATTTGGCAATCGCGATCTCCGACACCCATAACTCAGCACGGGTCACTCAAGGCAAGTCGTGGGTGGCTGGTATCGATGTACCACGATCACTATCAAATTGCCGGCTCGTGACTCCGTGGAAGATAATGTCTTTCTTTGTGTAAATCGGAACGTAATGGCTTGCTTGATCTTTTCATCTTGTGCTGCAAGAGCGGATTTTTGTTTTGAAGTAAACGAGCATGCAATCTGATAGTTTCTGTTTATGGATATCTAATTAAACCCAAATATAAAGCCTATTGCAAGTTTAGATGATCACACAAACCACCAAACACTATGGATTTCTTTTGTCGTTAAAATTTCCTTTAAACCTATATGTATATTCGTACGCTTGACACTGCTGTTATTAGGTGGAAATGGTGGTACCATCAGGGTCGGTCCAAAAGGATCTAAGGCTCCTCCTGAGGGCTGTGTCACTGTCAAGTATGTAAGGTGACCTCAAATGAAAGCCAGCAATTTCTCAAAGGATACTACAAGGAAGAATTCACACAAGCCTTTTCATCTTAAAGTTAGTAATGCACCTGTGGTCTGTCTGAAATAATCAAACTTATTTTTGGTCGATTACTGATAATAATAATTGATTACTAATAGGCAATGAACACATAAGGACTGTGTGCTAGTATACTACATCGTTTTCAAACAATAACTATACGAAAACAAATACTTTTAACAAATATCTTAAGAAGAATGGATAGACAAGATTGCAGGAAGATTGGTGTAAGGTCTAAACGAGTAATTATCGCTAGATGAGTCGTAAATCAAAACCCAAGGCTTAAACAACTTCAAATATGACCACCTTGTTAAATTGAGTTATATGGATACACCCGTGGATTTATATACAATGAATTGTAATTTTAGGGTTTCGTAGTCAAAGGGTAAGAACGAAGTCTTATTACTAAGCCTCTACAGTCTGTCCGTCTGTCTGTTTGCCCGACTTTTACAGGGCTCTATCTCTTGAACCGTAATAGAAGAAACTTCAAATTTGTAAAAATACAGGAGAGAACTAATTTCAGATACGTCTTTAACGCCAAAATACAGTAAAGTTGCGGACGGAGTAGTTATTTCTGCCAAATAATAGCAGTGTTAAGCGCTGCTGTGTTCTGGTCTGAAGGTCGTGGTATGGGAGACATACTTATTCTAGGCGTTCCAACTTAGTCCTCAGTGGTAGCAACGCATCTGTGACCGTTCTTAGGTAGGACTTGATCTTATCTGGGGTTGACTACAGATGTCCATGGGCAGCAGTGGCCATT
>DWPW01000174.1:0-13628 GCA_018252015.1 Astraptes brevicauda
ATTTTTCCGCGGAAAAGGTTTGTGTACTGATTTTTCTTTAAAATATTTTTTCTTAAATTTATCTTAGTTGTTGGCGTAGCAACGCGCGCCGGATACAGCTAGTATATTATAAATTAAATAATTATGGAATAAACATTGTAACATACTTTTTGTAACATCCAGACCCCAGAACATTGAATTCTAGCACAGTAACATGAGGTGGTAACGCAACTCCAGTGACCTTTCTTCTGCCTGATGTCAAGTAATTACTTTCTTCAATATCGAGATGAACATATGGAATCAATGATTTAGCTGTGATCTTACAGGATATATTCTGATCATAAGGATCCAAATTATCTGAAAATATTCCAAGAAAAATATAAAACCATGTTATATTCGCTATCGCCAGTCAATTTTTTTAAGGAAACTTACATATATAAATACCACGGAATGTGTAGGAATTGAAGAATAATTTTAAAATATTACGTAAATATTATAAAAAACAAATAAACCGATGTCACCTATAAAACTCTTCAATTTAACTTTAAACATAAAAGCATCTAGTGGAGAGAAGGTAACTTTAAAGACTGTGCTTTCGTTCGGTTTAAGACATTCTTTCAATGGTTCAATTGTAAATGGAAGATCAACTTCGAACCACGTATCTACACTATCGCGAGTAGAATCATCACTGAACAACGTTACTTTACTCGTATCTGTCAAAAGACGAAAAATTATTGCATACTTTTAAAAGAATACAATTACTATTATAGATCAAAATTTACATATGTTTTACCATTTTCATGGTTTTTCTGAGCAGATGTGTCTTGGTTTATTTCATTTACGTCTGATTGCGCAGTTTCTAATGCCTGGTAAAATAATTAATTTTTTTTTATCATATTTATTTTAATTATATACATTTTAAATACATACTTACTTCATTGGTGCGCTTTTTATCTATTCGTGCTGGAAATTCCTCGTCGATTATAAAACTCCATGCTATTTTCATTGGTACTTTGCCGACATTATGGACTTTAAATTGAAATTCTCTTATCTGCGAAAGATTCAATTTTTACGTTAAGAATATAACTTAACTCCTCGTTTACTTCATGATAGAATATTATCTACCTGATAAATAAAAGTATCTTTCAAAGCCATTTCCTCTTTTAAGGTGCACGTGTATTTACTATAATCTGTCATTACCGAATATACTACAATCATGTTTATAGTTTCCAGGGGTATTTCTAGCATTGCACCGGATTGTTCATCTATTATAGCTTCAAATCTTTCGTTTAGGCTAATATCCCTGAAGTCGTCGAATGCTTGTATTAGTCAAAAGTAATTATTAGTCAGCTTTTTCAACCGCGATATTATTGTGAATGTTAAATATCAAATAATATGGTATTTACCTATTTCGATCAAATAAAGTAACTGTCTGACGATTGTCCCAAGTTGTACCATTAGTATTTATTGTCAAAGAATCATTATCCATTGCTGTCAGTACCAAGCCAAGAAATTCCTAAAAACTCGTATTGTGTTTTTAATTTTATTAACAAACATATAATATGCACTATTAGGTGCACCGTTATATATGCACTTGGAAAAGTTTCACAATTTACCTTTTTAACGTTTAGAGGTTGTGTACCAAAAAATATAATCTCCAAATCTTTTTCTTCACCCGGTGATATATAGCCTAAAGACGGTTTTACGACAACATAATCCACTTCATCCCATTTAAATTTATAAACTTTATCGGAATTGTTTACCATGATAACAGATCTCTTTTGGATAACACATAATTCGCATCCACCTGTTTTATTAAAAATAAGATTTTCTTTCAAGTCAAAAGTATTATGCAAATAAATCCAAATTATTATATGGTTAAATCTTTATAATATCTAATCATTTTTTATACATCAGCAAATTAAAATCAATTGCTGAAAGGAGCCTTCTCTAAAAAGAAAATTTTTGTTCCAATTTTTTTACCCTTAATGGTCTGGTTTGGGCGAAAAACTTTGTTACAGATACTCGTTTCTAGGATTAAATATCTCTATCACTTCTTACGACATCCACGAGAAGGGGGAAGTGGTGTTATTCTTGGCCAAAACCACACGCCACGATAAAAACGACAAATGAAGCAATTAATAAAGATTAGTAAAAATGTATATTTTAAGCCTGACATACTTAATTAGTTAAGCTTCTGTTTAATTTACAGTGTTATTCCTAATGAAATAGAATTTCATTGTTATTAACTCCTTTATTAAATATAACTAATTAAAAACGTTAAATTGAAAACCAACCAAAATCGAGTAAATATTTTAGTACAGAATGTTCCGCGCTCGTGGTATCACTATATTTCACGGAAGCTTGAGAACCCCTTTTGCTCTTTTTTGACTCTAACTGTTTTGATTTCTTTTTATCTAAAGGTGCACTCTTGCTTTTCTTTCTGCTGTCCACTGTAGAGACCGTTGACACAGTCCTGTAAATAATTTGGGAGCACTACAATACTGTACGAAGTATAGGTACATGAATTAAATATATCATAATTATTTTTAATCATATACCCCTCTGCAGATGTTTTATAAGCGTCTAAATCGATATCCATTGACAACATCTCTAAACCCATTAGAATAACATCTTCCATAAAAGCTTCTGCTTCACATAACACCTTTAAAAGAGATAATATGCTATGGCTTCACAATACAAAACAATGTAGAGTAGAGCAAATAGGAAAACTGAATGTAGAATCATAAGACTACATTCTGTTTTCCTATTTGTTTTACAAATAATAAGTTTTTATCTTTTGTGCAAATATTTATGTGTATTACCGTAAAATACTCGTATGGATTTTCATATATGGTAAATTTCACCTCGCATGTTGTTCTGCCTCTTCTTATAGGATTGTAAATCACGCTTATTGTTAATATCTGTTTTGGTTGTATACTCAATTTTAACTTTGGTGATTGGTCTGTAAGGAAATATGGTTATGTTGCAAATTAAATATTATATAATAGTTTGTACAACGGACTATGGATTTGGTTACCGTATGTTTTTCTCGTGTCCATAAAATCACTTTCAGTTGAAGAACTTAATAAAAACACGGATTTTTCTTCTCTTTCTGACAGCACAACTTGAGCTTTCACGAAAGCTTTAACAGGACTTACGTTTTTGATACGAATTACTCTACTGCTAATAGATCCAAGACATGTGACAGGAAAGTGTAATAACGCAATTCTATGATGCCTCAATGGAGGAAAGATCAGTTGTATTCTAGGTATTACACCTTGTCCTATAAGACATATCTTAAATGACTGTTCCTGATTGTCCAATTGCTTCAGTTTAATCTCTAGAACTGCTCTATATTCCTGTAATATTAATAAAAAAATGATAACGTACAACGTATGAATGATTATATATTATTCGATTTACTTTTTATTCTTTACCTGTAAAGCTTTTGGACTGAAAATAATTCCTAAGTTCTTATGTAATAACGGTTCTATGTGCGTTTGGTACTTGTCCAATGAAAATATCTCTTGATTAGAATTTGACTGATAATGAAGTCGCATATTTAAGGCGCATGCTACTAATCCATTGTTATATAAGTCAATAGCTGCCACATACCGGGTATTAATAGTGACACTAAAGAAGTGCAGAGTCACTGAGTCCTCAACAAATATACAATGAGGAGATGACTGAAATTATTGATTTAAATATTATTATTTTTAAAAATAACCATAAACACCATAATTTCCGAACAATTACTTACTTCAGGCACTTTGTATTCGGACAAATTTTTCACAATAAGATGTTCTCTAAAAGTATTTTCTAAATTCCAAAAATCTAATATTGGTATAGCTCCAGTCCCCACTAATTTTAAAGGGACTCCTTGAGCTTCAGCAGGACAAGTGTCACTTATCACAAAATTGATAATCTCTTCGAACGTCCTAGCAGCTGTTGCTAAGAAATGTATTTGAATTATCCGACTTGTACCCGGTGCCAGTAAATTGTCTTCATTATTAATAAGAAAATTGCCACATTTAATCGGCGGGTTCTTTATCCTGTTAATGAAATTAGATTTTTTAACTATAAGACAATCATATATCAAAAACCTGAATATATATTAGAGAAGTTAGTGTGGGTCAAGGATGTAACTCAAAGAAACTTGCGCAAGAACGATCTTTTAAAGTTTCCTAATCATAACACATTACGATATCGGGGAGGTTTCAGATTCTCTGCAGAAAAAAATTGGTACGATTTACTATTTGATTTGAAGACATTTTTGTGATCACGTGTACATGTACACGTGTAATGTACACTTACACATACGCACACATACACACACCATCACACACAAAACACACATGCTGGTGCAAGGGTGACCTTATAGGATGCTCTAGTTAAAAACCATAAGAAGGGAGCTGAGAACACTATTCCCGTCTATCAGCACAGGGATACGGAGTGGAGAATCTTTGTCCTATGTCAGCTCAAGATGAGCCAACTCCTATTGCTCATGCTCTCTGTATTATGTGATATATGTTATGTAATTTGAAATGTTTGTAACTAGCAATAAATTGATTTTTATTATTTATATTATTATACTTATTGTTTAATTCTTTTTAATTCGCAATATCCACTTACTTATTGTCCTTTAGTTTCACAGGCAAAGATGGATTAGAATCTGGTTTATACTCTGGTGGTAATATTATTTCATATGTAACGGGACACTTGCTTGTATTATTTAAAATGACTTCTCTCATTACTCCACTGCCCACCGGTATTATATGAAAGTTCAGTTCCCCCAGTGGAAAAAGAGTAAAACTAAAATCATAAAATAAATAAATAGTAACGTTGTTATTGATGTCATTTTTATTTACTCTAATTTTATTAATAACTTACGTATTATAAAAGGAGGCGATTGTGACGCAAACTGGAAACTTTGCGACGACCACTTGGTTCCTACTACCATCCAATAACGTACAAATGTAAGCAGGGACGTTCGATAAATTCATTGAAGTTGTAGGTGTGCACCCAAATTCAATACAGGTAAGTCTTAATGTAGGAGGTATAACGCCACAATCAGGGATCGCTTCGAAAGAACGCAACAGCGAAGGTTCCGGAAAATTCTTCACCTTCTTTAGCCTAATAAGAAAGAGTGAATTTTAAGTATATACTAATATATCCAATTCATATTTAAAAAAATGTACTGATTAATTATTTTGAACAATTTACTTGTAATAAATATTATATCTTCCTCGATTTAATAAATACATTTCTCGAGCGACTGAAGAGTTGACTTTAACATTGCCGTAATTGAGGAAATTTTCAGTTGGGTTGTCATAAGCACATTCCACCATTACATCATAACACTCCGCAGACAACAGTAATGTGTCCGTTATCATTGGTTCTCCACGACCCTCTGCATCGTATATCTACAAAAGGACACAAATATATAATCATAATTAAGTCTACGGGTGAAGCAATCGAGGCCAAATTATGAAATTGCTGTTTTATCATCTATCTATTTGGAACAAAATAAATAAGAAATAGTTGAGCATGGGTTATGTGCACTCTAACCACGGAATGTTCTGTCAATGTTATATAAAAAAAAGTATATACGGTATCCGACTACAGCAATTGTATATTTTAGCCCCTAATATTAACTTGTTTGCGATTTATTTTAATTATAAATACTAACGTCAATTATAAGTGGTTTGTGTGCTATTACACCAACTCTACAAGCAATATAAGTTATTGGGACTACTTGGTTATCATGTCTTGGTACAATGCCGGATGTTTTAGCTATTATAAAATCTTCTACAAATTCCGATGCATTGCGTATTTTCCACATAATTGGTAATATTGAATCGTTTTTCACGATCAATCTGTCGTCTTCTCTTCTATACAATAACAGTTTGCCATAATCTATAAAGTAATATTTGTACTGTTACAATTCAAAATTATAAATTATTTAACCTTGCTTAAATTTAAATATTTCTTACCTATTACTTTAGTTAAAGGAAGCAATTCGACAATAGGCACAACGCCACTGCAAGCAATGTTAACTGTAATAATCTCTGGGTTATCTTTCACACAAAACAGAAGTATACTGTTATGTTCTCCAATTTCTGCTGGCGCAGCTGATATTTTCAATTTATCTCTACAACCAGGCTAGAAACAATTTTTATATTATTTCCTTAGGCTCATACATCATACACGTTCTGATAACATTTATTTTATAGTATATATGTTACCTCAAGACGTATAAATATTTTGCCAATTTGAAACACTGTAGTATCCTCAAAAAATTCTATGTCCACATCAGTTGTTATAAGAGAGGAATTTTTCAAATCTATTTTGTAGCCCTCCTCATAAATTCTGTAAATTTATATTAGTAAATTAGTTGTCAATATTCCTATATTTTTACGGCTATTTTCAATAATTTTTACACAATAAAACTGGTATTACCTGTTATTTCCAATAAATATTGGTCCGAATTCAAACAACTTACGATCATCTAAATAAGTTACTTTGTAAACATTATTTTCCAAAGTTCTTCTGGTGAAATTTTCAAACATTTTTTTCGGTCTGCTATCCAACCTGCGTTTTATAGGTACTTAATATATAAATAAACACATTAATTGATACCTTCACTGTTTGACCTTGCCTTTAACATTCAATTTTAAATTGTTCAAATATAAAAGTGTACCTGGGCAAGTCACATATTCCTGACACAGTTACGTCGACTCTCGATTCTGGCCAACCGTTTACTTCAACAAAGCGTTTAACACTAAAGTTCCCTTCTATTCGGGGGCTAAATGAATATTTACATCTCACAAGATCCCCTGGTTGCAAAACTATTCGGCTTTCGTGTTCTGAGTGATTAAAAATATTTCATTTATATGTAAACTATATATCCAGATAAGTCAAAGTACACAAAATACTGACCATACCGACTTTAGTGCTTATTTGCTAAATCAAATTTAACTGCTTCAATACTTCAAATACTACAGAAATAATTTCACCTGTCGTTGTTTTAACGCCACAAAGCGGCAGTGGTGACATACTGTCTGATCGACTTTCCTCCGTAACCTTTTCTGCAATTATCGATGGGATTCCACTAGTTGAAGTTTGTGATGAAGTCACCTGTTAAACTTAACTTTCAGTTATCTGGGCTTAATCAGATAGGACAAGCTAAGCATTTTCCCGGGTGGAAAATTGAGAGAGATTGCAAGAAATAAATGTTATTCATACTTAAGTAACGATGCATAATTACAAAATAGCCTACAGTATAAGTACAGCTTTTCCGTAAAAGAAGAGCCAGACAAAGGTCTTTTTTCGCTCACTTATTCAAGCCACTTAATAAAACATTTGTTCTTTAAAGAGCGGGAAATTAAATTTCGCCTTTTTCGCCACAAATACCTACGCTACGACACTTCTTTTAATATGTCACATATAAGTTCATTGTAATGTGCGGTAAAGCTTCAATATATTCATATATTATTGCCCGGAGCAGCCACATGTAGCCCTGATAAGTTATAATTTTGAAGTGCTTTACTGTATTTGTTATTACATTTTTTTTTTGTATATCTATGTTATATTACCTTTTTCCCGCAAGTACAATGCCACTTTGAAAGAATATTCAGGACATTATCCTGGTTTGAGTCATCGAGTAGGTTTAAATCCGTAAGTTGATTGCATTCACATTTTCGTAACTAAAATGAAAGTAGATATTATTCTATTGCTAGTAAAATTAGTCTTAGCAACTTCAAACCGCTTTATTATGTACCGGTGGTTCTTCTAGATACAGCCATTGTAGTGATTCCTCGTGGAGTAACGAAGGTAAAGTCTTCGGTAATAGCACAGTGTACTCTTTTTTATTTATCGGACACTTAAGAACGTCGTATTTCTCCTCTTCCTGCAAGGCATGCTGCACCAGTTCTGAGTTCACAAACATGCTTATCAAAGCATCCTTATAACGTAAACACGGGCACATGATTAGTGTGAGAGGGAAACCTCTATCTGAAATGCTTACTGAGGAAACCTGAAAGATTAAAAATTGTTAAAAGAGAAAGACTTGAAATGTTATCGATAAACCATATAGTGTGACAGTTTACCTGTAACTGAACGTCAGACTTTTTCTTAACTTTTTTGTGAGCTGAGCCTACTAATTGCCCATTAAACCCGACCAAAGGATATGCAATGTCGCATTCCTCTAAGTTCCAATTATTTGCTATGTTCACGAGACTGTCGTAGATGTTTTTATTATATTCGTTATATTTTGTGTTCATCATTACATACTCACTGTTTGGTTTTGCTAAAAGAGAATAAAAATTATCAAGTTACATCACTTATAATTATTTATAAGTCCATAGTTATGTAGTTCCTGTGCCAGCAATTTTACCTTTCGCGTCTTCTTTCTTAATTTTCTTTTTTGATTCTGAACCGTCAAGTTGCAGAAAAGATTTACTATGATCTGTATGAAAAAAACGAATAAGCTGATATTTAGTACACACCTTTAAAATTAAAAAATAGCAATGAGATTACATATTGTTGTTACCTTTCGCACCTTTTTCTGGTTTGCCTTGATCATTTTGATAACTGTGAATTTAAGAGTTTTTAAATAAAAAAAAACGTATTTACACATCGAACAGTATTGCAGTCACTTAATATTAATGAGTATTTGTAAAATAATGTATACCCATTCTTTTCCAAATATTTTTTGCGCCTCGCTTCTAGTCCATGGACAATATATAATGCTTTTAATTCCGGATTTGCATTTTCATATTCTTCATCTGTCATCGTTTCAAAATCGTTTACGATTTGTTCTATTTCTGATTCATCGTATATTTTTGAAATATGACTGTGGTAAAAAAAATGGTTAATTTGTGTATATAGTAATTTTACTATAGCAACGTCTCTTATAAAATTTACGAAATTAATGCGATTCTACGGAACGCCCTTGGTACTACGAAGAATATGTCTATAATCATTGAGCTCCTTATTATAGTACATATTGTATCACATCTTCCTCGTCCCTTAAATCATTTTCCCTTTGTATTTCTTCCTGGGCTTGTGCCCATTTATAGAAATCAGAGTGACAAAGTACTAGATGAATATTCCTTATAATCTGCTTGCATTTAATTATCGTGGTTAGAACAAGAGACGGATTTTTAAATACAATACTTGTCAAAGTGTCTACCACAAAACCACGATTGAATTTAGGCTGACTGAAGTAATCGATAAGTAATTCTTGAAGAAGCTCCTACAAAAAATAATCTTTTTTATATTGTGTGCTCTGGTCGAAAACTGTATAGTACCTATACAAAACGACTGTTGGATAGTAAGCCAACATTAGGTAAGATAGGAAAAGTAGATTAATACACACGGAAAAAAAAAATTACTACCATCTGAAACATGGTTGATGATCCCATGGCTCCCATTGCTGTGTGTGAGCCCAAAGAGGATGTTGGAGACTTTTTCTTTTTCTTATCACTAGCCTTTGATCTTGGAGTCCCAACATTTTTACTATTTGCCAGAAATTCCATTTTTTTCAAAATCTTATCGAATTCATCAACACTATCATCAAACATTTCTGAAATATCAAATTAATATTCCAATAGTATGTAAACATTGCTTAAATTGGTATTTTATGCCATTGGCTTCTTTATGTCCAAGTTATTCTTAATATTAATACCAAACATTCTAAGATTACCTTCCGTGTCTTCTTCGTTACCATCTGAATCAGTCCTCGTGCCGGATGTTCGTGATAATAAATACATTTCATTGATAGCATTTGTTATAACAATTTTTGCGGGACAATTACAAACACATAAGGCATCCACAATGCAAGTATCGATATTAACAATTGGCAATCCTAGTTTCTTACCAACAGCGTAAGCTATTTCTTGTCCTTGTAATTCTGAAATCCAGGGTACAATTACAAGAAAGGCTATAACTCTGTGATAGTGTGTAGTAATTTAATTTAATTTACCAAAATATTTAAATACTCCATGTATAACGTTACATAGGCTTGTTTTTCATTATTCACAAGTGTATCGGGCAGAAATACGAGTATAAGAATGATCCTTTTTTTTCTTGTATGTCCCGTAATATGCAATATCGTAAGCGAAATTATGTGGATGCGTAGAGAAAGTTTAAATCGTAGCACTATATCGAGTCATGGCACTGAGTCGCTATATTCAACCCGTCGTTGAAATCATCACCTCACATGAGATTCAATCAGTATAAAAATATCTAGATAATATAATCATATTGATTATTTAAATGTTTCTTAAAATGGCTCGCAATGTATACTACTGTTTTACTATATAGGTCCAATAGAATATTTCTGAACCTTCACAAGGCGACCCATAAAAGAATAGGATAAATCCTTTAGAATATTTCTCAGGGACTGTGTCGACCGATGTATGGTCGAAAACGTGTAAGCATTCCTTCAGAGGATCCATGTTATTTTCTTTCATGGACTTCATTTCATCTGTGGAGCGAGTAGATCAATCAGATACAATAACAATAAAATATTTTTTTATTCTATAAATTATATAAAATGTTTACCTAATGTAATTATTATTTTTATAATTATTAAATTTTAATATATTTACCTACTTCGGTAATTCAACCGAATATTAAAACTAAACTATTTATTAAGCTTTCTAAGCTGCAAGTTTTGTTTTAAATGACCCTGAAGAATGTTAAACTGGATACATTATAGCAGATTCATCAAAGTACGTATTGCAAGATTAACCTGCCACTTTGTATATTATTTCAATAGATGTATTACGAGTAAGAACATATTTTAACCTGTTACAATTTCAGCCTCTGTCCGAAATTTTTTTGGAGAAATGTTTTCCTTAGCCGGTGATGACTTTGATGTTATCTTGGGACTTTTTGACTTCCTGAAAAAATACGTTGCTTAATTATGATACATATATTTTGACATTAATAAGTTGCGTTCATATGTTAGTATTAAGTTACTTCGCTGTGCTTAGTTTTCCAGCTGTAGTTTTCATGACTGCTGCTTCTTCTTCAATACATCTGACCAAAAATAAATAAAGTTAATAGAATTAGTGTCAAAGTAATGGAGATTTTTAATGCTTTATAGAATACTGTATTCCACGTACTTTTTCACTCGTTCCTTAAATTTTTGATTAAAACTTATAATTTCCCACGGAAGACCAGATCCAGGCTTAATAGCTGGTACTAAAATTTCCTCAGGTTTATTATAATACTTGAAGAGCAGTTGAAACATTTCTTCTTCTTCCTTCCATTTCCTATAAAACTCAAATAAATTAACCATAAATTAGTTTAAATTATTTGATTATATCAGGAAATTAAAAATTCTTACACATCGCTATGAGCAATAATCAATTCAATCGGAAATGGACAAGGATTTGTCAAGCCAAAGTACATATCGGTTGTTTTTGCCCATGGAAGCGTCGGAGGAAAAGATATATTTGGCCTTATGATATGTACATGTGGCAAAATTCCTTGTCCGGTCACAGGTATTGTTAATCTAATTGGATTCATATGAAATCTAAATATAAGAACACCCTCGTATGCCATCTGAAATCAAAAACGTGAAATAAATTTATAACTGTAGGCAACTAATTTCGGGTTGACTACTATTGTATATAAATTTCAATAAACATACTTCTAAAGTAGGTTTGAAAGTAATATTTAGCCAACCGCCTTCACCAGGGTCATATTTTCCAGAAGTATCTAGTATGAGCATAGGATTAGGACCTGGTGTTTTTAGTCTCAAACTTACATACCAAATACAAGTCGGCTTTCCACTGAAAAAGATATAATTTATTAAAAAGAAGTGATGTTACATATATAGAAATATATGTTGTTAATACAGTACTTACACATTTTTCAATGGAATAGCGCAAATAATTTTGTTACCACATCTCACTGAACCAAAATCAATAGCAGCCACATTGGATACCAAATAGGGTACCGCACAAAGAGCTTTAATTTGTATTGGAATAGTGACTCCATAGGGGACCTGCAACAAAACAATTACATAAATATAATATTTATTTATATAAGTTTTTGTAAACAACAAATTTAAAGGAAACAAACATTACAAAGAAGTAAAGGACTGCTTATTTGAAAACGAAAATTAATTCGTTCATTATGCATTACTATTTATAGGCCTTCTCTCACATATAGTTACAAAAGTTCTCATATAAGTAAGGCTGAAAAATAAAATGTTATACGAAAGAATACCTCTATGTTAAACGAAGTAGCTACAGTTTGTTCTAATTCAGTAAAATCATTAGGCGTAGGTGAAAATATTATATCCAATTTTCCTTTTTCACCGGGACTTAATTTTCCACATAACTTTAAACCAAGCCATGTAGGAACATTTGTGCCTTTTGCAAAATGTAGCTTTGCAGCAATTGGTCCATAATTAATTATATCGATTGTACATTGTACCTGTGAATCCGAAAAAGATAAAACAAAATGATAAACTAATATTTTATCTGAGTACAAGACACTAGGATTTCTGGTCGAGAATTCTTGAAGCGAGAATTCCCGGGAAATTTACCATTACTGACGATTATTATTATACGATGATTATTGACGAGAACAACTGCGCCAAGAACTCCAGTACTCGAGAAATTTCAAAAGTACATAAAATACTTTTAAAAATTCATAAACTACACCTGGTTTGTTGTTTTATGACGTATATTTACAATATTGATGTAGGATTTACGTGTAGAATGTTTAATTTAGTTACAAATACGTTCCGACGACACCATTATTTAAATTTAAACAATTGGCGATAATACAAAAGCATTTTAATTTTGTCAAGTAATTTTGCAAAAAGCCAAGCACCTCTATCCACCGTGCAACCACAACATAACGTCTCATACTGCACTGCTACGTTATGCCTTAAATTTCCGTAAAATATACTCATGAAAGGCCCAAATGTCAAAAAAACAAGTGGCTTTTGTAGGTCATCTTGAATATATTCACAAAATATCTTTCACATCACAAAGTTCAACACAACCTTCCATTTTAGCTACTACCGCAAGAGAACTAAGAGGATCAAAAAGAAAAACCCCTCAGAATCAGAAGTTTCAGAACTTAAGAAATTAAAAACATCTGTTAAGCAGACTTAAGTTTAAAAAAACAATACTTCCGGTTCTCCTCAAAGCGGAGGATATAAGCTATCCAAGAATGAGTCCAATGAAATGTCTCTTATATTACATAATATACATAAAAATGTAGGAAAAGATTACTGAAACAATGAGTCTTTTCGATTCAGTCGTAACATTAATGAATGGACCGGTTTAAGAAATAGAAGCTATTTTAACATCTACCTTTATCACACAGAGGGCTAATTTTACAAGGAGGGTTAGTTAGATCTTATTTTCAACTCAGGAAAATTGACGGCAGCAGAGATAAAAGGAATTGTGAACAAAAAATTGGAGAAATTTAATCAGCATATCGTCGCTGTAAAGTCCCGGCAATGGTTCTGTGTCTCAATCATATAATAAGTTTTTTTTTGTTTTGGAAACAGCAAACGAGCATGCAGTCCACCGGATGGTAAGTGACCACTGTTGCCCATAGACATCTGTAATCAACCTCAGATGAGATCACACTCCCATCTAAGGTTGTTGCTA
>DWPW01000175.1:0-13623 GCA_018252015.1 Astraptes brevicauda
TTCACCAAGGGGGTCAGATTGTCAATCAAGGTGGCCAGCAAATCATTACTCAGGGTGGTCAGCAAGTTTTGTCTCAAGGTGGTCAACATGTGATCACACAGCAAGGCCAACAACACCAAGTTGTGATTGCACAATCATCGCAGCAGATTGTGACTCAGTCTGGTCAACAAATCATTGGACAAACGGTTGGCCAATCGCAGCAAGTCCTGTCACAAGTTCCTCAATCACCACAGCCCTCTCAACTCTCTGGTAGTGGCATTCAGCAGATCATTACACACAGTGGTGGGCAACAAATCGTGTCTCCAGGTGGTCAGCAAATAGTGCAAGGCGGGCAGAATGTTGGATGGCAACAACAGCAGTATCTGCAACAGCGGCAGCAGATTGGACAACCAGGGTCTGTTGGGCCTAGGGTAAGCATAAATATTTTCTTTTATGATTTCTGATATCATTAAAATTAGCATTGAATGTAGTAAATAATGCCCATTTAGAGACATTTAATGAGTCACAAATTGGCTGTGAAAATATAATGTTTTCCATCCACCCATTCATAAATCTTTTGAAATGTGCATGAAAACAAAGGTCACATACACATAGCATGTACTGCCCTTGCTCAAATAAGCCTTTTAATATTTTCAAACTATAATTTTTTAATAGAAATAGGCCCTATTCACAAAAGATTTGGGCCAACTTCAGTTATTTTTTACTTTACCCTTACTAAAGTCCTGTGTCCCTTTATTTCATTCTAACAATAGTTTTTGTTTATCAATCAATATACAAAAACAATTTTCAAAATAGGGGATTTCAATATTTAATTTGTTTTTAAGCTGATGGTAAGTAGCCTCTGCCATCCATAGACATCTGTAACCAACCATAACCCCATATATAACAGGGTTTTACCTACTGTCAATTATAAAAGTATTGCCACTCCTGAGAACTAAAATAAATGCCGGATCCACAAACTTTCCAATGAAATGCATGAACTGCTTCCTGCTGTGGTACCTGAAATCCCTTTATAAACTTATTTCCGTGCATCAATTTCAGGTGTCGTGGACAGCGGGCAGCGGTGGTCGGCAGTTGATCCACCTGGACGCACAAACACACGCGCAGCTCCAACAGATGGACCCACAGCAGCGCGCCATGTTTGTTGCTCAGCTGCAAAAACGACGACAACTGTCCATCCAACGCGCGTGTGCGTTGGCTCAACAACAGGTATGTCGCATTTATATAGAATCCAACTAGTAGCCCACGGTTGCGCTCACAATTACAAAAAATGTAACATGACATCCCTACATATAAATGAAACTTTGTGCATTCAACAATCAAAGACGACTGAAATCTATCCCACGTTAACTATGCATTTTTCTGGGATAAAAAGTAGCCTATATGTAATTTCAGACTATAATCTATGTCTGTACCAAACAGAGCACAAAGACAAATAGAGTAAGTAAGTAGGTCGATGGCAGCAACTATAATTAGTGATTGGCCGTTTCCACTCTTCATTTTTCATGGGACCAAATGTCGTCCAGATCTGTAAAGCAGTTCTGAATTTAAAAAAAAAACATCTATCCAAACATCCTCACAAACTTACAGTTTTATGATATTAGTGAGATTATATAATGCAATTATACAGTAGTACAAGACATACTCATTTTGTATATTTTAATAAATAGTTGATAAACAACATAGCATATAGTTATCATCAATTAACTTAATATGCTTGTAAACTGAATTGCAGTTATATGATTTAATATATATATTTTGTTTAACAATTATTTATAAAATTAAATTATACAAAATGAATATGATATTTAGTTTGTGCACTAATAAATGTAAAGTAGGTATACCTTAAACCAGATACCTATATATGTTTTAAATACTGTGTGGAATATATATGCTGTATGACTACTAGTTATTTATGTACGAGAGTAGCAACTAGCACTTGAATGTGGTAGAATTCTTTGTAGTTCGACTCCGGCAGCACCACCGCCACGCATATCTGTACCTAATAAAATTGACGTCAAATGTTGCTATATTCTGTTTTAAATGTGATAAAGAAGAGCTACTTATTAGAGGCTTTCCAACTCAGTTGTCATCACCTGTGAGATGTTACTCGAGTTTGTGTTCATTCATTGCAGTCTGGGGGTAGCATCACATCAGTGACTGACTTAAAATAAAACTCTTGTTTTATATGCAGGGACAGATGTCCGTTGACCAGAGTAACCAATTATCGACCATCATGTTATTAAAAAAACAAACATTAAATCATTGAGTTCTGTTCTCTTTTTGTAATTCATAACTTAAAGCCGCTGAAGTGCTGAACGATAACATACCATCTAACATATTCTTCATAACTCCAGCACTTGATTAGCTACATCATGCATGCATGTATGCAGTATCACCTCTAGTACTTTTTTTATGTTACGGAAGTAGCAGACGAGCATGCAGCCCACCTGATGGTAAGTGGCCACTGCCGCCAATGGACATCTGTAATCGACCCCAGAGAATCACAGTCCCACCAGAGGTCGGCCACAGAGTCGTTGCTATCCCTGCTGAGGACTAAGTTTAAACACCATGAATAAGTATGTCTCCCATACCAAAGTGCATAGTATCTTAATGCATTAAATAAATAAGCATGAAAACTTGTATTCCAGCAACCGGGCGTGGTGTCGGGGTCTCCAGGCGCGCAGTCCCCGGCGGGCGCTCCGCAGAGCGTAACCTTCATACGCAGCCAGCTGCCCGCAGGCCTCTCACAGCAGCAGCAGGTATCTTTGTATCAGTTTACTTTATGTTATGAAAGTAACAAACGAGCATGCAGCCCATCTGGTGGTAAGTGGCCTCTGCCGCCCATGGACATCGGTAATCAACGCCACATAAGATCACAGTCCCACCGGAGGACAGTCACAGATGCGTTGCTACCCCTGAGGACTAAGTTGGAACGCCTATAGTAAGTATGTCTCCCTTACCACACTCATCAAACCAGAACACAGCAGCGCTACACTATTAGGCAGAAATAGGTGTGGCAGTGGTGCCGTCGGAGTCGAACCACAAAGGGTTCTATAAACAAATCTCTTCATCCATTATGTGTATCCATACACAAGCTCGCCCACCGATGTATTTGCATACTATGTTATATAAATAGTGTGTAAAACACTTTCGGAAGGTGCAATGGCTGCAGCAGCAGGGCGCGCGCGCCGCCGCGCTGCCCGCCGCCGCGCCCGCGCAGCCGCCGCAGTCGCCCGGTGAGACGATCACTACATTCAATTAACTAAACATTATGTATTATATATACCAGGCCTTATTTATAAATAGCACAAGGCCTTTTTTCTATATAACACTAAAAGTATAGCCCGGTGAGAAACTCACTTCATAAATTTTATTAAAACTCATAATATATCAACAAGGCCTTATTTCAATATGATAACACTAAAAGTATCGCCAGTTGAGACACTTCATAAATTATTAATTAAAGTGTCGCCCGTCGATAGACTTACTTTTTAATTAAAACGCATAATGCATGATATTTTATTTATATATGATCACATACATGAAAATAGCGTGCATAATGTATAAACAAGGCCTTACTACTATATGCTAACACTAATAGTACTGTTCCACTCAGAGTAGACTGGGGAGGGAGTAATTTATATGTGTGACGTTCCCTATGTATATCTTTTTTCTTTCTAAAAACGAATTTCGGAAGGGGTTCAAACAAAACTCACGACATCTCAACAAGGGAGGGTACAATTGAAACATTGGCTTAAAGATGACACGAAATTAATGAATGCCCTCTTATGATTGTAAAGTCGCTGGTGACGTCATTCATGTTCATGTCTACTTATTATTCGCGATTATGTAAAAACAAAGAAATAGCCACTAAATATACCCTATTTTGTTTTAATTCATAATTATTTTAAGAGTATAAAATATTAATTCATAATTGAAAGAGTATAAAATATTGGGGATAGATTTGCCGTAAATATCTTTGTTTGTTGATTTGTCTCGTATATGCGCAGAGGACATAGCGATGGCATACGTTCAATTGTGGGTAAATTGTTACAATTATAGTTAAAGAGGTTTTGCAGCTTTATTTTCAATTTTTTAGCAGCTTGGAATAAATCTGATAGACCTTCCTCCACTCCTTTTAACAATATAAAGTCATTGATTTCTGGCATTACAAATTAATATACCTCGATTAAAAATTTATATCATGGTCACATTAAAATTCACTTATATAGAATTTAATCGCTAGGAATTCTTCCAATTGTTTTAAAGGAGTATTCCAATTATGTTGCATAATATTAACTGCTTTTGTTGATACTGGTTTAATGTCTTTGTTTTAATTATTTGTTAATAAAAAAATAATTTAGGTTTTTTTGTTGTTTTTTTTTTACTTTTGGGTATGTACATTTAGGTTGTTTAAAAATAAGTGATTCATTAATGTAGAAAATATTATAAAGTACAGTAACACAGTCCTCCTATTTTTTAAACTAATTCTTTAGTATCTGTAAAAACAAAACTTGAGGTAGAAATTTATTTTAATTTAAGTTAGTGGCAACCATTACTAGCAATATTCTTATTCAATCATTAAAAGGTTATTAATTATTATCGTATTGTAAATATAAACCATAAACTGGCTTGGGACAATATTTTTGTTATTATTATTTGTTATTACACTTCTTGCATTTCTAATTATAAGCACAAAACCCGCCGCTTATTTCTGCATATAATGTTGTTGCTTACAAATAACTTTATTTATTAATCCGAATACATTTTTCATTATTTTTATGTAGTTTCATTATCAATGCTTTTACTAACAGTATGATCATATAATTTAAAACATTTTCTATGATTTCACATAAGTAAAGAATAATATTCCTATAAATAATTTTTTTATCCATTTCGGATGGATAAATTTTCATATGCTCAGAGATATTTTAAAATATATGTTTTAGTGGATTCAACACGGAAAAAACACTAAATATTTTTTGGAAAATTTGAAATCTAACACGTACATCTATCTGATTTCTTTGACGGGTCGATTTTCAATTTTTATGTATGATAACATTTTGAATTTGTCTGGTATATTCAGTTTTATCTTTGTCTAATAACAGCAATACTCGGCATTCCTGGATTTGGGTCTGAAAGGTGTGGTAAGGAACAGGTACTTATCTGAGGTGTTCTAACCTAGTCCTCTGGGTTAGTAACGTACCTGTGGCCGATCTCAAGGAAGACATATTATCTGAGGTTGGTTCCATATGTCCATGGGCGGCTGTGTTCACTTTCCATCAGGTTGACTGCATGCTTCTTTGCTACTTTCGCGTGTTATAATAAAAAAAACAAGTTTCTTTAATGTCTTCGTAATTTCAGCCCTGAGTTTATCTTTTCAAAATGATATTATTATTTTCAAAATTGATCCGAAAGGTCAAATTGGATGAGATGATGAGTGTTTTATCATGCGGTTTATTTTAAATTCCGTTACTGCTTCGGCTCAGAATTTCAGTTACATTAGAAATCTTCCACTGAAAATCAACGCGTCACTTACATGTCGACTTAGAAATTTTGGTATTCAGATTCCGCTCATGCATAAGGATCTAAAGTGACGCATCTACACTGATCAAAAATTATAATACACATTCGTTATGTGCACGATTTCTAAACGGCATACAGTTAACCTACGTTACACGTATCGGAGCTTGGTTAAAACTTAAACATACTTAAAATTATTGGAAGAGATTATATCTCCTTGGACATTTTGTTTAATATACTTGGCTTAGAAATAAGGTAACCCGTCTGAGAGATTACGGAATTGGAAATTAATATCTGGAGTGTTCTCAGATATAACTGGCAAGTGTATTTTTGAATAGGTGAATTTTGATTACGAATCTGCGATTCTTGAACACAAGTATTATTGAAATATGGATTTAGACGAAACGGGATGTAAGTAAAATTTATTTTTACTGTTAAAATTGTTCATTATTGTTTGGGAAGTAGTGGTTATTTGGTATAATGTTAGAAAATTCGAAAGTAAAGTGAAATACTAAATGATGTATTATTAGTGGGTATTGGAATGTGGTGCTGATTAAAAAGAAGGTAGTAGTTATCCTATTTATAATAACTGGGTTAAATTTGTCGGAATAAAAACGTATTGAACAGGCAAAAAATAAATAATAGACTTTGTTTTTCGTTGTCTTTTTATAGGGATTAATCCTCAATTAAGCAAAATTAGAGTATGCCGTAGTTTTGTACCAGGTACCAGGTATTTATATCAGGGACCACTATAATTTACTTGGATGAGGTGACTAATAAATGTAGACCGTGCGTACGGATACATACACGGCACATTTGCGTGCGAGGCGTTATTTCTGGATTCATGTATAATTTACATATTTAATACAGATCAAGCTAGCCTACATTACGAATACATGTGTTTTGTATATTCGTGTACGTTATTAGTTGCATTGTATTGTTAATTAGTATTTAAATTGTAGTCTAAATAAGGCATGTCTGTGTACAAATATTATACTGTTCCATGAACATGTCATTATTGTAGTAACATTTACTGGGAATAATGGTTAAAATTGTTTCATTTTCACATGATCAAATGTATTATTTAACCTTTTGTGAATCTTTTAATCATTTATTACTAGCGCATGCATATAATTATAACATCGATCAAAAAGTTCAGTCGAGCATACAGTCAATTCAGTAAGTCAATAAATATATGTTCAACAAAATAGTTATTTGACTTAAAGTTATACATATGCGTACATAGACATTCGTGAAACTTATGTTATATAATCATAACAGCAATATAGCGTCAGTTTACTGCAAGAAACCATTAAGTACAGTTCCTAAAATGATTATATTTACATCGCTATTTTAATATTTAACAATATACAGGTATTCAAATTTACAATTCAAATGATCATAATTTAAAGGAATAAAGGTTATTTGATACAATTAAAATTTAAAAAAAATGTTAACCAAAACTATGCTTACGTCGCTTAGTGAACTCGTAATAAACCGACGATATAATAACGAGTGTTAACGTCAGTGGGCGGCGCTGTGGGCGGCGCGGTGGGCGCGGTGGGCGGCGTGGACGCGTCGCTGCTGCAGCGGCAGCAGTACCAGCGGCTGCAGCAGCTGCAGGCGCAGCGGGACCACGCGGCGCATCACCACGCCGCCGCTAAACAGGTACGTATCACTGCATATTAAGGCGAGTCATGCATTAGAGGCCACTTTCCCTGGGGTCAGTCAGTCACTTACGGGGTTTTAGTAAATAAAAACCTCAAATGACTCATTGTTTCCCCCAAAAAGTTCGAGTATCTTTTGAAGATACTCGAAAAACAAAAAAGGTATGACTAAAACTTGTCCGAGATATACATTGTGAACGCGTTGATGTCTTTTTAAAGAGATATCAAACACTCGCTTGAAGAATTAACGCAACGACACTTTGTGGCCTAATATAATCGGATATACATTTATAAGGCTCAACGTTAATGCTTTTAGCGCCAAGTGTGTCATGCTTCAAGTTAAAGTTTCGTGTCCTCGAGTTCTTACTAGACGCTTTTCTTTTCTGTTTAAATGAGAAAAACTCATGAATGTGGATAGTTGTCGTTGGATGTTCGGCCACTGCTGCTCCATGGACATATTCAAGGACCCTGGATTAGATTAAAGTTATACGCACGTTCGATTATTATCGATACATCATTTATGGGCATATAAATCACCCGATTTTGGGCGTGCTAGGATTCCTATCTGACGAATCACACATGCGTTTGTGACATTGATTCTAGTCTATTTTGCAATAGTGGTTTTCAATGTAACATCATGATATTAAATAAAGCTATTAAAATCCAATCATCGCTTATATGACCTACTTTAATTTGAGCGTCAATTTAAGATTCATGTGTAACATAAGATCATATTTATTTATGTATATTTTAAATTTTCATATTATTTGAATATATTTGAAACTTTATATAATTCAAGTAATTTTAATTTTTTATATCGTTTAAGTATATATCAATCTCTATATGGTTTATGTATATCAAACATGACATATTCGTCTTGTGTCCAGGTGGCGCCGGTGACGCAGCACGTAGTGGCGCCGCTGCCGGAGCAGCAGGTGGACGCGCTGCTGACGCCGCCCACGCCTGACCAGCAGCAAGGTAACGGAGCCCATTGCAGCCCACTGAAGCTCACTGCGGCGGGAGCTGACTCTTGTTGTCGCTTGCCCGGAGCGAGATTTGCGTGGATTTTGTTGATACAGGGCGATTATTTAAAGCGTGGAAGGTCAAATCCTAAACTATACAGAATATCGATAAGAGCTGATTAGTTAGTTTTAATTAGTTTCCAGAATTTATTCTTTCCAAGTAATTATATGAGGCGAGGCAAGCAAGTGCAATATAGCCCTCCCCCTCGTAAGCAAGTCAGTAAACCCTTACCCTCTCCTATGCTCACGTAAACGTTTGTATATTTATTAATCTAAAAATGGGTACCTATATCCCTTTGCAATATGTTTACGTAATCACCATTCAGACTCCCCCGGCATTCCATTTCACAAAAATAAGCAACTCAATGACCTATCCACCTCCCTTATTTGCTAACATTATAATCGAATGACCCCTACCTACCTGACGTTCGTGTTGATCCCTCAATAAGACAGGCCTATGCCAAGCAATGAATCTCAGAAACCTAATTGATGACTGAACATATAACTCTTTCCACAGGCGCAGGAGCTCTCCTCGTGAATCCGAAGACAAAGACAGCGCTGGCGAACATGTTGAGTATCCGCTTGCAAAGCACAAACGCACCGCCTGATCATGAGCCTTCGGCCGCGGGCACTCTTAGGTTGGTAGCCTCTGCCGCCGCGCTCATAAACCATTGTATTGCCCAACTAACATTGCAATAACAGTTTATATATTTCGATAACAGTATAAATATGTCACTATAACAGAAATATAATAACAGGGATAATATATTACAATAACAAAGGAAATATTTTACAATAACAGAGTAAGTTAGTACAATAACACTATGAATATATCACAAAAAACAGATTAAATATGTTACAATAATTAATTGCCGAAAAATAAATTGCTATGGTTGAAATTTAATGTGATGTACAAAGCTAGCTTATAGAAAATGTTTTCCACACCTTAAATAAATAATACTCTGTATTTAAATGTAAATACATTTGACAAATTTTAACACATTTGGACGAGATAAACATAAAATTTTTCTATTCCTCAGTTTGGTAATGTCGAAACCTGAAAATGAGCCTTCGGCCGTGGGTACTCTTAGGTTGGTAGCCTTTTCCGCCGCGCTCATAAACCATTGTATTATTACAAACAAAATAATAATAATTAAGTATATTAGTGCCAAAAATACAGTTTAATAACAGTCAATATAATAATTTATAAATATATCTGTGGATTGTCAGCGTTTAACTAATAAAACATTAACCTTAAAAATGCATGCGTGAAAAATTTGAAATATAAAAATAATAATATACATATATTATAGTTATAATAATCAATTATTAAAATATTATAACTACTTATGAAGACTGCAATAATAAATTTAGATTTTTTTCTTGACTGATTATGAAAAATTAACATTTTTTTAAGAAACCAATATAATGGGTTAAAATATTAGGATTAGATAAATATGTATTTTTTCTATTCCTCAGTTTGGTAATGTCGAAACCTGACAATGAGCCTTCGGCAGCGGGCACTCTTAGGTTGGTAGCCTCTTATCGCGCTCATAAACCATTGTATTGCCAATCAACAAAATTAATATAAAAACAAAACAAAAAATACGAAATTTACTTAAGCGTATACAGAATTAAGCTTGGTATTACACTTTAAAGTTTAGCCAATGGAAAGTTTTTTTTAACATAACATAAAGTGTTGTAATTTTTTTAATAAACATTCCTAGCATTCATGTAATGTTGCGTACGTAATAAAAAAAAATGTGTACGGATGTACGCATATTAGAAGTTATACTCATTTGATATATATTGAAAAACATTATATCATAATTAATAATAAGTCTATTAAGTTGTCACTATGTGGCATTGTCTTCTCAAGCTATTATTATTCAAGACAGTTGCGCTATTTGAGTACTTTGTCATTAATATAATTTGTAATATTCCTTTTAAAAACATATATTTTTGGTTTTCTTTAAAGGCTTAAATTTTTATCAATGCAACACTTTTTGAAATTTTAATGAAATACACTGAACAGTTTTTAACTCGCGAAGTATGACTTCAATCATTAATGGAATAAAATATATTTTTTGTTCTTCAGTTTGGTAATGTCCAAACCAGATGAGACTTCGGCTGCGGGAGCTCTTAGGTTGGTAGAACAAGATACAACAAAAATGACTAATCATTAGATCTATAAATATCTAGTAGTCTTATGCAGTCTAGTACCTTATTGTTGCATCTAAGGAATACAAAAGTTACGAATGTAAACGTATAATATACTAGGTATATGAAAAATAATATAGTAGAAATAGAAATGCATATATAATTCTATAAATATTTAAATGACATTTTTTTTTTCATTTTATTAAAAGGGCGACAAGAGTTCAGCTTACAAGTCCTCTGTAATTTGAACAACTCAAATCGAATGTATTAACAAAAAAATCAAAAACATGTAGTAACATAAAGTCCGTAAAATATGTCCATAAAAATATTGAGCAGATTTGTAATAAACTCAATAACATTATAAATCAAACAAATTAGGTTTCAAATTAAAATCTTACGTCTGATATTTTTGAATAAAATGAATAACGGAAAATTACGGATGAATAATCGAAATAATATCTATATAAATACAAAAAAATACTTACAAATAATAATTAGTATAGTGATTATGATCATAAAGAAGATTAATCTAAATTAAACGCTTAGAAAGTTATCAAAACCCAATAACATCTATAAATTTTAATACAATTCTTTACGAGCGCGGCCCATAGCTATATTATATTCGGGCGTATGTTTTTGACAAACTCGGAAACGGAATGCCCTAGCTAATAAATGTTGGCTTATCATTTCAATGTATAAATATGTCATTCATTTGTTGCCTCAGTACTGGTCACCTCGCTCTAACAATCAATTATAAAGTTCCAAAGAACGTCATGTACATTCATAAAATTAATTAAGGTGGTAGAAATGGGATGGTGCAATCACTTTATTATGATATCAGCTTTCGGAGTGGATTCGGTGGCTTCTTCCACCGCTTCTTCTCCATATCGAAATATCTGGTGTAGTGGTGGTAGATTTAATTTGAGGTTTAAAAATTATTCTGTAAATGATTTACTTTGCATAAAAGATTTTTGATTTTGGTATGTTATATAGTATTGGTTCTCAAAAACGGACATAGTGAATCAGAGTATTAGGGATACTGAGCAATAACAATTAATAATATTGTGATTTGGGATACAAGGATAAGTGATCTTGTTCAGTTTTTTAATAGGATGAAAGTAGCAAACAAACATGCAGTCTACCTGGAGGTACGTGGCCACTGTTGTGCATAAACATCTGAAGTCAACCCCCCATAAGATTAAAAGAGATCCGTCGGTCCCAGATTATGTAAAGTTTAAGTTGAACTTGAGATCAGCAGTTGCGCTACAATGAGGTCTAAGTTGGAACGCCTCGGATAAATAAGTCACACTTCCAGAGGTCTCAAGTCTTGCTTATTATGAGGTCGCCTTGAAATTGGGAACGAGCTTACCTACTGCGATGCTCTTATTCCATTCATGAATTGATTAATAGTTGATTGAATATGATATGAGTTGGGACAAAAATACCTCTAATTCAAAGGTTCTAAACTTTAAATGGATTGGCAACTTCTCTGTTATTGCTAATGTCAATAGGCAACGGCGTCTATCAGTAAGTTCGTAGGAATTATCGTTAGGTATAAGTATAAAAAAATCCATTCGGAAAATGTTAAGCTCAGTGTCTCCGTTATGTAATATACAAGGCTGTACCTTCTGAAGCGCTATCTACGTAATAGTGGATAGGTATTGGCTGTGCCCTCGTTTCTCAAAGTAAAGGTCGTGAACCCCTAACTAGGCAATAAAGTAATTACGAATGTATGCATTTTTGTACAATTTTCCATCCTACAAATTAGTACAAATTGACAATAAGTGCAGTGCCGCTAATTTTTTTGTCACTTGTTGATTTTACTTTTCGTTACCCCCTATACACTTAAATCGCGAGTCCCTTAACCTATGACGGTAACCTGCGTTCAAGTTTGAGAAACAGTGGAATTAGCCAAGGGTGACCGGCACTGAGGTTATAACAATGGTGACTGTATCGTCCACTGCTTGCTGTTCATACGCTATCCCTTCAGAAACTCATCACAGTGGGTATTTTTTTAATCCTCAACGACAACAGGTAACCATTGGATTTATTGAATTTACAATTTGGTCTCGAATTGGTGTCATTATGGAACAAGTCAGCTTCGCAAAGCGCTTTTTATGTCGTGTATATTACATATATTTTTCTATTTTTGTAAATTAAGCGTTTTGTATATTAATGTTTCGTATTTAGAGTAAAGTTTTTTCTGTATTTTTTTTCAATATCTCGATGTAATTTTTTCGTAGAGGAGATTTGCGATTTTCGCCTTTAATATTTTACATGTGTTTTTATTGATTGTAGTTGGTGGGACTCTCTATTGTATTTTAAATGTATATTATATTTTTTAATTGTATATTCTTAGATAGATTTCTTTCTAAATGTTATATGAATGGTATTTTATTGAAGACGGTGAAGAAAAGTGGATGTATGTATTAATATTGACTGTTTTTACTTATATAAACATAAAATTGATTTATCTAAAAACTGTCAATAATACAATGTAAAATAAATCTGCTTTTTTTCGCAACCTTCTTAAGGAATATGCATCAATTTAAATTTTTCACAATACTCACAAAATTACACACTCGCCAACAATTTTATCCTGACTACGTAGTTAACACATATTACAAGCATGGACAATATATCAAGGATGGTAGAATTAGTGTGGTTCGTTCGGGGAGGTACCACCGTCACACCTTTTGTCTTCGATAGTGGCAACGCATTTATGATTGTCATGTTATGTGGAGTTAGTTACAGTTGTCCATGGGCGATCCTTGTGACCACTTTCCATCAAGTGGGATGCATGCAAACGAGCGTGCTACTTCAATTTTATAAAAAATACCTGTAAAATAATTCAGACTAAAATAATATTCATCTTAAAGTAATCGTGCTAATCTGGCATAATAGTATCGTTATTATATACAATATATAGGTACATTCGACATACCTACATAATACACACAAATGCTTCACACAAGACATTTTATCAAACATAAACGTTGTTTCATTATAGTTCGCAAGGTTATATACAATAATCATTATAAAAATGTTAACTACCACTGGCTTGAGCAATAAGGTTACAAAACAAAAAAAAACAAACAGACGCAGAACAGACAAGACACAAACGCCCTAACTCTTAAACATATGGTTTCTTGCGTGCAGGTTGATGGCAGGATTTCACTACATGTCAAAAGGACCATAATAACCACGACACACGTGCCCGCGACAGATCCAAGATACTAAACGCCCTA
>DWPW01000176.1:0-13603 GCA_018252015.1 Astraptes brevicauda
AAAAATATCTGCATCCACCCCGAGAAGACTAGAATCTTATCAGAGGTTGATCATAGATGCGTTGCTACCCTTAGGCTTAAGTCGTGTGCCTCGGGCGCATCCGGAGTCGTTGAAGGTAGATCACTTAGAGGGTTGTACCACCTTTAAGGACTAGTGAAGTATGCATATGGCAACCACGTTTCCAGCAATCCTGATGTGAGTGTAGAAAGCGCTATTTTTTAACGTAACACCGTGATTGGTGGCACGTAGTAACTATCGATTCAAGAATTAGCATATGACGTATATGGACCATTGTATAAGACTAATTTGTTATCCATTTGGTGTGTCTTCAAGGCTCTGAAGTTACCCTCTAATCTTACTTGGATTGGTTTATAGACTTTCAGTGAACTATCTATGGCCCCTACCATTATCTGCTACTTTGTATAAAAAAAACAAAACTCAAAAATATATTTATTGAAGAAGAACTCTAAAAATTAGTAGACGGGGCTTCCTGGTAAGTAGTCAGAGACACTTGTAATAGGAATGCCTCGTTCTTTCATAGTTGTATAATGTACAAAAATATATATTACCTTACAAAAAGGTTCCGTAATCTGACATTCTGTCCTTTGTCTTACTATAATTATACCGATAACGTAACAAAAAACGTGTTTAAAAGTTGTTATTATAAATTCTAAATAAATAAAATCCGTATTCGTAGGTCAATGTTTGTAGGTCTTCATTAATGTTGTTTAAAACAGGAATTTCTGGTTCAGTAAAATATTGAATGAAGTGAGTCTCACAGCGTCGAATAGTGACGCCGGTAAACCCCTGTTCATTCAGTGGTCCAGAGTTTCTCAAAGTGCGGTAAAGTAAGGTAAGATGCGACGTAACCCTTGGTACGGTATATTGCAGGGAGTACGTGATATTTATGTCACATACTGAAAGAAATATGGCTGAAATAAAAATAAAGTTTAATTAAAAACAAATATCTATTGTTTTTTATTAATAAGTATTTCTTTAATAAAATATATTTTCAATTGCCAGTTTTTAAGTATTTCGATTTTGTTTTTAAAACATTATAGCCCTTGTTTTACAAAATAATAGAGACACGCGAAGCGACAAGTTTGAGGAATACTGTACTAACCCATTAAGATTCTATCGGTACCCGTTTTCCTCTGAGAAATGTACTAGAAACTACGGAATGGTTTTGTTACGTGCAAGCGTGATAGTTTGGGGTTTTACATTTTAAACATGAATGAAACCGAGCTGGCAAACCCGACCACGGTCTAAACTGAATATTACAATGACATACTGGTGCGGTACATTAATGCTGGCAAAACCCTTTGTGGTTAGACTCCGGCGGCACCACCGCCACATCTATTTCTGTCTCATAACATCAGTGTTAAGCGCTGTGGTAAGGTAGACATATTTATTCGAGGCATTCCAACTTAGTCCTCAAGTATAGCAACGCATCTGTGGCCGACCTGTGGTAGGACTGTGATCTTGTTTGGGCTTGATTACAGATGTCCATGGGTGGCAGTGGCCACTTACCGTCAGGTGGACTGCATACTCCTTTGCTACTTCCATAACATAAAAAAAGAAAAAAACATGTCTATGGGCGGCAGTGGTTACTTACCGTCGGGTGGACTGTATGCTCATTTGCTACTTAAATGTGTTTAAAATATTCTATATATTTACTTATAAAATCAGGTGAGATACAGCTAACATAACAACGCGACATGGTTTTATTTAAAAAAAATTCTAAACACGTAACAAGAGTAATGGAAGTGATAGCCTTGCAAGGATATCCAACTTGATCGTACCTGAGATATAGTAGGTATATACTGATTAGGCTGTGTGATTTTCCAATTGCATAGTGACGACTCTAGGGTTTTCGGTCCGAGCAAAATAGTACGTAGTATGTTTTTCCTATTATGTATCTTCCAATTGAGCATTTCATTGTTTAATCTTTATTGTACTTTTAATTTCTCAGCAAAATTAATATCAAAATAACATTTTTTTTACTTAATGCATATGAAAGTATACGTGGTACCTGTAAAAAAATGCAATTAAAAACAATTTTTGTCTGTCTGTCTGTCGGTCTGTCTGTGTGCCTGTCTGTTTGGCTGAAGTAAACTTCTAAGCCGCTGACGTTTGACGGGAATTTCACTGGGAGATAGCTGAAGGTCTAAGGCGTAACTTAGGCTACTTAAATTTTTGAAAAAGCAATAGTTCGCGCTCCCCTCCATTAGCCATGTATTAATGTATATCTTTTTGCTGCTTTAGCGCCGGTTAAACCGGGGATCAGGATCGTAAATAAAGACACTAAGCATTTATTTGTTTTTAGAAAAAAAATCCGACGCCTTTACGTAAGAAACATTTTGAAAAATCTCACGTGAGATTGGGGATGAGGGATGTGGTTTATTATATCAAGGTGGACTGTATTGACTTTTTATTTACGTATCTATTTAACCTTCCTATAAAAACAACTTTGTAGTGTAGAGTTCAATTATAGTTTTATGGTTAAAGCGAAAATTGTCTTTTGTTTTCATTTATCTGTTTCGACGAACTGCGATGGCGTTGTTACAATGGATTAGTTCGCGTGTCAACTCATTATCTAATTTTCCGAATTGTATTTACGACTATGTAACAGGAAAATGTTGTGAAACGTGATTGTTTTTAATTTAGTTTGTTTTTAATACTTTATGAACTTACTAGAAACATTTTCCTCCCATTACTGGAAGCAGGTCTCTTCAGAATGACATAATTATAAGTCAGGTATGGGCAATAGACCAAATTTAAAGATGACAATAAAACAGTGGTTATGAGATTATGAGCCTATGATTGAAACTCGATCTTTCAATCGAGGGGTCCGATATTCAAATCTCAGCCTGTCTTTTCGATGTTATATGCTTATTAAAAAGCGTGTTTTTTAGTTTTTTTAACTATGATTTATCCTTTATTTTTAGTTTTCTTTTTATATTTTTCTTACCTTTTTTCATACCTTGATAGGTACGTAAAGTTTCAAATTAATTTGATGTTTCTAAGTCGGTCAAAATCTCATTCAAAGATTCCGTTACATTGAAAGACACAAATGTACAAACATACTACCGAAACTAATAAAAGCATGTTAAAAAGAATTTGGTAAGAGCCTACTTTGTTTTGAATATAATATTTTTGTATTGATTACGATTTATGTTTTGGATCTGGGTGTTTGTGTATTCGTCTTTTTAGGAATGTCCACGCATGCATGCATGAGCCCACGACAGAAGAAAATCCTAGTGTAAGGCTATAAGTGTAGAAAAAGTTACTATTATTAGTATAGCATTCTTTGGTCATACTTGAAGGCTCTGGCAAAGAAGATCCATTTTTGGTGTGTCATCTTAGGCATCACATACGAGTGACCCATCTGTAAGCCATCGTCATCTAAAAAGTTCAAAGTACGCTTTCTACACTCACTCTAGCCCAACATTAGGATTTTCTCCTGTGTTGTGAGTGTCATGAAAACACAAAGACGAATACACAAACATCCAAACCCAGAACAGAAATTTACATTCATACAGATATCGCCCTGGCCGCGAATCGAACCCGAAACCCACTGCGTGTCAGAGCGGTATGGCGACCACTCCGCCACGCGTCGTCCGTTGAATAGGGGCCCTTAAAAGATAACCTAAAAAGGTAATATTAAATAGCAAGGACCTAATAAACAACTTTGCGAATTCTAGAAAACGTTTTCACAGTAGACTTTGCGAAACATGAAATTGTTTTCGCATAATAATATAGTTTCCATTACCGGGAACCAGTTTTATTAAAATCTTGCCATTCCCCGAAGGTGTGTGCTATTTTGATTCAAGGAATACAATATTTACACGCGGATCTAGAAATGCCTATAGTAGGGAATTTGATTTATTAATCGATTAGCGAATTTCGGCGACAAAAATTCTTTTTATCAATGCTAAGCAATGAATCGATCAATGCCCGTTTTCATTTAATGCGTAAATGCTTGCTACTTTTTTCGTATTTTTTTATATTTAGTTCACCAAATTGATTTGACGAATGTTAAACATTTTTTTTACAGTAGGTATTTATTGTCAAAGTTTTGTAATAAAATAAACTGAAGATGGAATTTAAGAATTCGATTCTCTTGTCCTTGATATGAAAACATCAATCCATATATTTAAATGGACTTTCTACAATTCGATTAGAGTCGATTTCAAAATCGATCTTATTCGGGAAGAATCAACATCCCTGATTTAAACGTGAAAGAAAAATCTGAATGAGAAGGGAAATGTAAATTACATTAAAGTTAAAAATATGTATTTAATTTAAAGCACGGTTGATTACAGATGTCAATGGGCGGCAGTGGCCACTTACTATCACGTGGACTGCTTGCTCGTTCGCTGTTTGTTTTTATAACTTGGAAGTAACAAACGAGCATGCAGGCCACCTGATTGTATGTTGCCACTACTTCCCATGAACATCTGTAATCAACACTAGATAAGCTCAAAGTCCTATCTAAAGTCGACCTTGGATATGTACTCGTATGTCTCCCTTACCACACCCTTCAAACACGGCAGCGCTTAACATTGTTATTAAGCAGAAATAGGTGAGGCGGTGGAGCCGCCCGAGTTAAACCACAAAGAGTTCTACCACCTGGCTACTTCTAATCTATAAAAAATCACCTCCTACACCATCCACGGTGAAGAGCGGTGCTAAAGACCGACCACAAAGCTTATTCGATTACACGGCACTCGTTTAACCAGAAATGGGTGTGACTGTTATGCCTCTAGTCAATGTAACATGAAGGATAAAGGTACAAAGTTACTTGGTTAATTTTCGCAAAACGTAACATCACATTTCCGAGTAGCAATCGAGTCTCTAATTACGCGTTCGCGGTAATACGGCGGTCCGTCTGTACGTTCGTAATTACTAATTACTACATTCGAATGTACCGCTTCGGGGAACCACTGTTACATGTAACTCGCAATTGGCGTGGACCAGTCTTTTTTATAATACGTGGCAAATGAGCATGCAGTCCACCTGGTAAGTGGCCTCTACCGCCCATGGATCTGTCATCAACCCCAGATTAGATCAAAGTGATAGCTAAGGTTGACCACAGATGTACCCCTGAGGACTAAGTTGAAACGCCTCAGTTAAGTATGTCTCCTTAACCGCACTTTTCAAACCAGATAGCAGCGCTTAACACTATTGTTGTTAGGCAGAAATAGGTGTGGCAGTGGTGCCGGAGTCAAACCACATAGAGTTCTATCCCCTTAAAACATACAAGTATATTACGTGCGTTATTGCCACACCCTTCAAACCAGAATACTGCGGTAAAGGATCCAAAAAGTTCTGGTGTGTTGAAATGGTCTATAAACGCTACTGTGACTGATGATTTGTGTTTTCCCCGACCGCGCCAGAAGAAGGGTATTGTTGTTCAAGCTTAGGTATGTGTACACTCCGGTCGCGTTGCTCCGGAGATCCCGGAGTCCTATTTGCAGCGCTGTTGGCGGCCACTGGGAGGGTTTTAGTGGGTAAGAATCCCTCATAACACACCGTCGCTCCACGGCAATGGATACCTTTTGAAGGTTTCCCCCTCGAAAAGAAAAAAAAGATATGTGTGTACAAAGAGTGGGTGCTCAAACCGCCCGGTCAATGACCCCGGGAAGGACGGTGTTATGTGTGTAGACACCAAATGGTGTGGTGTGTCGAAATGCTTATCGTAGTGACTCCGGCTCCGGCTCCAGCTCCGGTAGCGACTCCAGTCGCGATTGACCGAAAATCTCCAGGGTTTCTTCGTAGCGCCGAGGACGACCACCGGTGAGAGGGGGGGATTTCAAAAATTCTAAATACTTAGCATGTATTTTTCGGCGTATAGCCTAAATCGAATCGAATCGAAGTATTAATATAGTGGAGTTACTGATTTTTGAAAAGTGAGGATATGAGTTTAATTGGCACACACATTTTTTAATCACAACACACAGTTTCTTATAAAATGTCTCTAAATATTTTACCAGATAAAAAGAATTGTTTGTATTACTGACAAAACTTGACCTCTGCAACTCTGCATTGCGCTGAACTGCCCCTGAGATAAGAAAAATTCTGTTGATTACTGTGATATTATATGTATACTTTAGTAATCGTGGTTAGTGATACTTCTACAGTGATGGAAAACTATCGCTTAGTTTCGCGTTACAAGCGGTTGATGCGCAGTGGTTCGCAAAAGGGGTTGGCACTTCAATCATGGGGATGTTGTCTGCTGATACAATGTTGGATTGCAGCACCTGGCGTGCTTTCAAGTTCCTATGGTGTTGACAACATGGCCTTATATCCGGAGGGCGAAATCTACGTCTGGTATGGGGACCCATTGGAAATATTTTGTACAACGAAAGTCTACTCTTCAGACGACATCGAGTTTCATGTTCAAGATGTTAGGTTAGAGTCGGAGAAGGTGAACGAAACGACAAGAAGGTTATATATTAAAAATCCTGAGAAACAAATAAATATATATCATTGTCGAAGCAAGAAAACATCTGCAGAAAGTATGTCGCGTGTTGTCGTGGACTCTTCTCCGCCCTACGTGACTGACTTCAAGTGTATATCGAGGAATCTTGAGGTACTAAATTGTTCATGGACCAACCCACATTCTTATGCGCATAAAAAGTATACAGTAACATTTTCCATAAATGCTATCCCCGTCGAACCTTACTGTGACCCACAGACTATGAGCTCCGACATTTTATATTGTACATGGAATACAGACAGTCTTCCGAGATATAGAATAAATTACGAGAATATGTACTTCAATATGTTGATCTGTAATTATTTTGGATGTATCGAACAGCTGAATTTTACTGCAGACTATTCCATTGTAAAGCCGAATCCACCGACCGATTTAAAGGTTGATAGAATTGAACCACACAGCGTTATCCTAAGTTGGAGACTTCCTAACAATATGTTTGATTTTATAAGTGAATTAGAACATATAATAGAGTACCAAATGCCTAAAATTGATAATGTTACTTCTTTCCACCGTGTAGATTCGTCTGCATTGCCTCTTAGAAACAGAACATATCAATTTCAGCTAAGTTTGCCATATGCAAGCGCGCTATATGAGGTGAGGATATATATTAAGACGAAGAAAGCTATGAAACGTGAATTTTGGTCAGAGTTTACTTATATTCGTTTTCATACCCTTGGTGAACGACCAGATAGACCTCCTGAAATGATTACTGGAGCTTTTGAAGAAAACATATGGGAAGGAAAAAGAATAATATATGTATATTGTGTTGGGATCAGTTCAGAAAAACGCCGTGTATAAATTCGTTTATTATTCCTTCCTCTTACACAATAAATCCGTATTGATGTCGCAAGACAACCCACACTACCGACCGTTCGGGTCGACAGTCGCAGCTCAATTGCCCGCTCGCCCTAACTCTGCGATATCTGTCTCAACTGTTCACTAGCGCCACCAAGTGGCGGCTAGTGACAACAAGTTAATTTAATCAATTACAATACTTTATTTAGAATAAGACACGATATTAATGTTAACAAAACAAATTAGGAACGGCTTATATCGTAATTATTTAAAAAGACGCTAACAGCTCGGCCATCTGACGCTAAGTACGACCTCGTACGTTATGGAAAAATAATATCAAATTGTATGTACGACTAAATGATTATATATGTTTTATCCAATTTCAGATGTACGTAAACCAGAAATTAAAATTCTTAATCTCTAATTACAACATTACAATTTGAATTATATAACGATCAATTTTCTGATTCAAAAATTTATGACAATAATATATAACTGATTAATTATAGAATGGAGTATATATTACAATGCTATCAAATAATATTGATGTTAGTCTATAACGTTAATCATTACTTTGACACCTTTGCTAGATAATTATTAATAATCAGAGTTCTATATGTATGTTTTATTTTAATTAATGTTCCACATAATTTAGTACCATTACGAGGAAGAAATCACATTAATTAATTTATAATCATAATAGGTATATAAACAGTAACTGTAGTGATTGATTTTTAATCACTTTCTTCTTCATCACAGGAGATTTCTATCATATCTGTGTTCAGATTAAGCCAGGGATGGAGCTTATCAATAGCCACGATTGATTCGTACCTACGACCCTGTTTTCGGGTTATAGGTGTGTCTTCTATAACAAATCTTTCATTCGGTAATATTTTAATTACACGATAGGGCCCTTGAAATTTTGCGTTAAGTTTCTTAGATTTTCCGTCGCAGCCGCTTAGGTCTCTTTCTACTCTTACTAGGTCACCAACTTTATACTTTGTTCCTGTTTTTCGGTTTTTGTCAAATCTCCTTTTGTCTTTTTCTTGCTGTGCTTTAATTAGTTCGCTTGCTTCCGTTCTCACCTCTTGTAATCTGTCAATTGGAATTACTTCTAATGTATCATCGATAACATCATTTAGTATAGCTTCAGATGTATTGGTTAGCCTAAATCCAAATACTAATTCCGACGGACACTTTTGTGTTGTTTTATGTACCGTAGTGTTTATACCTATTTGTATGTCATGAATATTTTCATCCCAAGTCCTGTCGTCTTTACCATGTGTCTTAGTTGCGAGAGCGTCCAAAATTGTTTTATTAAATCTTTCTACTTGCCCATTTGCTCTGGGAGTAGCAACAGCATTAAGTATATGTGTTATGCCAGAGTTTTTTATAAATTTCTTGAAAAGTTGGCTAGTGAAACAAGAACCTCTGTCTGTTATTAATCTTGACGGAGTGCCGAAAAAACTAATATGTTCTTTGAGGACGCGAATTGCAGTAGAGGACTTAGTGTTTCGTACAGCTGTAATATTTACAAATTTAGAAAAAGCATCGACCATGACCATTAGATAACAATTTCCGCATTTGCTCCGTACAAATGGACCAAGGTGATCTGCGTGTAAGGTATGGAATGGCCGCTCTGGTTTCGGTATAGGGTGGAGTTCTCCTTCACGCCGACCAGCTACAGCCTTATGGTGAGCACATTCAAGACACGCAGAGACATATTTTTTTACAAACCGACGCATCTTGGGGAACCAATAAGTTGATTTTATACGAGATAATGTTTTATCGAAGCTAAAATGACCGATGTCATCGTGATTTCGCTTTAAAATTTGCCACCGCATGGCTCTGGGTACAACCCATCGCAATTCCCCTTCAACTATGCGATAAACCCTACCTTCCTTTAATGTATAATTGGTATGGGTGTCTATGATTTTCTTTAACTCTGGATTTTCTAAAATATCTTTCAGGGTTTTAATTTCATCGTCTACTGTTTGGGCGGTACTTAACCAATTATCACTTTCAATGTTAAGTACATCCAGAACATGCGATTCTGTGACAGCGGGATCTATTGGATGTCTACTTAACGCATCTACATGAGACATTTTGTTCCCAGGCCTGTATACTATTTCACAGTCGAATTCTTGTAGTTGTATCCACCAGCGCGCTATGCGTGGTACCAAATCCCGTTTAGTCATAGTGGTCCTTAACGCATTGCAGTCGGTAAAAATTTTAAATGGGATCCCTACTAAATATACTCGGAATCTACTAAGTGACGCTATCACTGCCAATGTCTCTAGTTCAAACGAGTGTAATTTTTGTTCGTCAATCGTGGTCTTCCGACTATAGAATGACACTGGCCTAAATAAGCCCTCTGGGCCCTTTTGTAACAATACCCCGGCTATTCCTAGCTTTGAGGCGTCGGTGTGCAACTGGGTTTCTGCAGACGGATCATAAAGCGCTATAACAGGTCTATTCACTAGTGCAGTTTTAATTTCATGGAATGCACACTGTTGTTCATTACACCATTTCCAACTGTTGTTTTTACGTAGCAAGTCTGTTAGTGGTCTTGCAATAACAGCAAAATTCTTTATGAAGCGTCTAAAGAAACTCGCCAATCCCATGAATTGGCGCACCTCATGTTGATTTTTGGGTGATGGAAAATTAGCAACAGCTTCTATTTTTTTATTGCCTGGTCGAATACCCTGAGAACTAACTTCAAATCCAAGAAAATCTATTGTTTGATAAAAGAAATGACACTTACTGAGTTTTAATGTTAACCCGCCGTTTCGCAGTAATCCCATTACTTCTCTTAACCGCTCCAATCCTTCCTGAAAATTATGCGCAGGTATTAATATATCGTCCATATAAACAATTGCATATTTTACCTTAGCGTCGGCCAAAATCTTGTTCATGGTACGTTGAAACACCGACGGGGCATTTACCAAACCAAACGGCATTCTTAGATATTCAAATTGTCCGTCTGGTGTCACAAAGGCAGTTTTGGATATGGATTCTTCCGCTATGGGTATCTGGTAGTACCCTGACGCGAGATCCAGGGTTATAAAATATTCATGTCCCGCCAAAAGGTCGAGTTGGTCCTCTACTCGCGGTAATGGGTAGTGATCTTTCACGGTCTTGCGGTTGAGTGCTCTGTAATCTACGCAGAGCCTTTTTTCTCCTGATTTTTTTTGAACCAATACTATGGGACTGGCATAAGGGGACGAAGATTCCCGAATTATATTAGAATCAAGCATTTCTTGTACCATATCGCGCACAAGAGCTTTCTCATTGTATGATAGGCGATAAGGGCGATACACTATGGGTTCAGAATCCTTGAGCTTTATTTCCATCTCAGCTACGGCAGTTAATCCTAAATCTTTCAAACTATGTGAAAAACAATCCTCAAATTCAGTCAATAATTTATCTAATTCCGTTAATTGCGCACTTGTAAGAGTCTCACCATGATTTATCTTTTTACTATCATCATGAACGTTACTGCGGGTCTCTATTTTAAATAAGCTTTTTATGTTAGCCTCATTGCCCGATACTGCGCGCGTAATAAGGCATCCTTTTGGAAATTTAAGGACGATATTACAAAGGCTTTGAACCAAAAGACTTCCGCAACCCTTACGCAGTTCATACTCACCAGGGAGAAGCAAGTATTCCATTCCTTCTTCTCCCCGCACTGTGCCATTAACATATACTTTGCCCGAATAATGGTTTCCGGGGTTAAACACCGGGACTGCTTTAATCTCACCAGGACTAATGTGAGTGTCTTTGCTAGACATAAGGAAAATTTTCGAATTTTGAGCAACTCTTTCAAACACAAGGCAAGTTGGCGTTTTTGTGATTACAATACCAGGTAGTTCTGTGAAGGTGTGTCCGAGTAAGACAGGCTGTTTGAGAAAAATATCTTTTACAATGTACATGTCAACCTGTTCCTCAATACCCTGAACTTCTATTCTCGCATTAGTTTTCCCAACTGGCTGCAATAGATTTTCGCCGAATCCCTTAACTAATGGTAGGTTGTCATACGTCATAATCAGTCCCATAGACTTTGCGTCAGTATGCCTAATAAAACAACAGTCACTACCAAGATCTACAAAACAAGATGTGAGTACGTCGTTAACTTTAATAGGGATATAATATTTATTATTCGGTTCGGCTTCATTGATACTTTTGGAATTTTCTGTTAGTATAGGCTCAACCTCTTTTCCTGCGTCAACAATAATTTTAAGAACTTGCTTACCATTGCTTGCGTTATTATCGCTTGCCTGTTCTTGAATTCTACGACCAAAAATACCGGGGCACGCCTCTGTCCGATGGCCCAACCTATGACAACTGTTGCATTTTTCTAGTGGCTTCGGGCATTTAAAACTGGGATGACCTTCGGTGCCACAATTAAAGCACTTGATGGGCCCTTTTCTGAAAGATGACATTTGCTTATCAGTAGTGTCTGAGCGTCTATCGGTCCTATTGACTCTAGTCCTCACAATCGCGCTGTCCCGGGGCTGACCTATTTTAACAGTCTTCAAGTATTTTAGGACTTGTTCAGGAGAATCGAACTGTACAGCTTGTGCTCCTAATTTAATGGCGCGATCATCTATACCATATAATATACAATCAACGGCACGCTTACCGGTGATTTGGCATCTATTGAGTAAATTGAGTTTCGAATAATAGTACTGTTCCAAAGGTTCCCCGTATTTAACTCTCAAAGTTAGCATCTCTGTTAACAACTCGGCATAATTGTCTCTACAAGGGAAAGCATCCGTAAGTTTTAATTTCCACTCAGCCCAGGAGAATCGTAAACTAGGTAGGCTTTGGTACCATGATTTAGCTATTCCAGACAGCTTGGGCAAAGCGTAATGTACGAGTTCACGTTCGTCCCAGCCGTAAATGTCCGCGGATTCCTCTACTTTAGAGATCCAACTTGTGATAGTCTGGTTTTTAGACATTGGGTCAAATTCAGGTACTACATTATTAACCGATGAAAGACTGTGGCTGCCTGACCTAGCAAAACATTTCATGACATTCATAAATTGATTAAATAAATCTGATTGATCGTTAGACTTATTACCATGTCTTGTTGAATCTGGTTCGCGTTGACGTTGCCAATGGACACGCTGCGATGGGTGTTCCCGTTCCCGGTGACGTTCCTCACTTAGTTCCCTCCTTTGTTCAGATCCCACTGCAGGCTGACGTTTATTGCTTACTTCTAACTCATACCTTGGAAATTTACCCGTGACGGACGCGCGTTGCTCAAGCTCCCCGCCACGCCCGTCACAAACAAACCTTCGCTTTCGGTTCACTAGATCCGACCGTCGCTCAAGCTCACCGATCGGATCGTCAATATCGTGACGATCCTCCAGCCGTCGCTCAAGCTCACCGTCTGGAGAATCTAGGGAACCGTTAAAAGATGCACGAATCGGTCGTCGCTCAAGCTCACCGCCCGAATCGTGCATCAAGTCACATCCACGACTGTTGCTCAAGCTCCTCAGTCGCGGAGAATAATTACAAACCTCGCGCCGGCGCCGGTTATTCTCTCCGCCAGACGCGTATCTTAACTCACTGGAACCATCATTGCTCAACCTCCTCGATCGAGTTTCACTTAGCAGTTGCCTGCGTAGTATGTGCTCATCATCATCGAGTCCGTAGACGCCCGTCCGTGTAGTCTCAGGTTCTCCAGGTGTTGCTGTATCCATATTCGACCTGAAACTTAAATTTATTGTATGAGTGCGTATCCATATTATGACTCAAATTCACTTGTTTTAATTTATGTAGTAGTATACAGATAGTAAAGCCTGCGAACACTAAAGATGTCATACGTATTTATTAATTCATTCGCGTGAAATAATTGACCTTCCTGGTTTAAGGAAATGAGGAAATAGTCAGCCTCTCTATAAAAACAACTTTTACAAATTTAGTCAGAGATCACAATAACTCATTTCAATTACTAGAATAAAATAATTATAATTAGGTCGTATTATAAAATGTGTTCAAATAATGGATCATCGTTTTATTTTATTGTTAACTAAGTACTGTTATACATCACATTTTGGAAAGCATTGTTTATATCAGTTCATTACGTCGAGTACAAATGTATATACTTGACTGGTAATTTTGGAACCCAAAGATACTGCGGGCGTGAAAGATACGGAAATATATTTATATTAAAAGAAAAAATAAACATAGTATAATTATGAGGCCATGTTGTTATTTCAGTCTTGAGGGTTTGTGGTATGATCTTGAGGGTATTTAGTAATTTTATTTTGGTCAATTAATATAAATATATTTCCTTAT
>DWPW01000177.1:0-13586 GCA_018252015.1 Astraptes brevicauda
CTTCAAACCAGAACACAGCAGCGCTTAACACTGCTGTTATTAGGCAGAAATAGGTGTGTCGGTGGTGCCGCCGGAGTTGAACCACAAAGGGTTCTACCACCTTTCAATTACACATCTCATCAATTTAAAGTCGAACAAACACATAACAATAATTTATGATAAGTGCCTTGATACCTTTGTAAAAGTCTAATTGGGCTTGAAAACTTTTTAATACATTTTTGCCACAGAAAAACCATGTGATTTTTATGGTTATAACCTTTTTTAGAAATGTAGCTGTTTAGCCGCATTCAAAATGAAACAAGAATTCTACCTGAAGGCAATAGAGACGAGGTCAAAATGAAACAGCTCATCTTATAAACACTTTTATCTCATTGAAGGATGTACATTTAAACCAAATACAGAAGCTTATACTTGTGCTATACGAACGAAATTTTGATTTGGTTTAAAGTAAACTATGTAAAACTTGGTGTTGTTATTTTTATTTATAAGCTTTGAAACAGATCTCAAGGAATTTGTAATGAACGCCGAATACATATACCGATACCTAATGGTTGCAGTGCCTGTTTAACTTGTTACTTAACATATTGTATCAAAATGAATGTCGACATTTAGGTAGTATTATTACTCGACTGCATCAGAAGGAGGGTAATTTTTTTCGAACGTATCTATATATGTAAGTATGTATGTCCATTTCTTTGGCACTCCTCACAGCACAAATGGCTTGACGGATTTTAACACATAAGGTGTTGTTGGAATCGTCTCAGTTGTCATAGTGACATATTTTATACAATTTTTAAAACTGGTGCCTGCAAATAAAGAAACAAAGGGGGGAGCGAAATATTTTATATCATAATAATATGGGTATTAAGTGAGTATGACGATCAAATTCAATTCATTTTAAGCCGTCAGTTTTTAAGATAATTCTCTAGTTTATCCAAGTAGCATAGGTTCGAGAAAATAATATCTATTTACTCACAAGGAAGCGTTTTTCAACTGATATTAGCTAGTGAAACTTTTATGGAAAACTTAGGTAAGCAAAGACTCCTCGATGACCTTCAGTAATGGATTTCTTCTGGGTAATGGTTACAGTTAGTGCTCCAAGTACGTAACCTAAACTTATGAACTAATGAAACCGATTTGTGTTTTGAAAATGATAATTTGTGCCTATGATATATAAAGTATTTTAAATGGCCTGTACTTGAAAATGACTGTTTATGTTTATTCACATACTTTATATAATTTTGTGTAAAGATTGTATTGTATTGTATTGTATTGTAATTTCAAAGCGTATTCTAAAATTATAACATTGTAATGTGCTATATCGGACCTTTCAAGGGTTTTTTGGCAATTAGCGTTATAAGTAGATATAGATTAATTTTAAAATGTTCAAAACCAGTTTGAATGACATATCCGCAAAATAAACTTAATTTTCATTTTTTAACACGCTTTTATAAGTTTTGGTTGTATGTTTGTATGTAACCGAAACGTTTAACGTGAATTTGATCGACTTAGAAACGTCGCAATAATATGAAAACTTTGCATACGTATCAAGGACCAATGACAATGCAATAATATGAAAGAAAAAATAAACAAAAATACTAAAAAATAAAAATTAACAAATAGTCAAATACCTAACTAAAAACACGCTTTTGTGTTATTATTTACTATCAAACCATTGCATGTTGCAATACTTACAAAATGAAAACTATGTCGCACGATTTTGATATCTCTTAGATGTGGATAAAGATCATACCATCCGTACAACTAACTAGTGGAGCGACCGAAGGGCGAAATACACAATGCTCCTCATTGCCGGCTAGTTTCGCTCCAGCTAATAAAAGAGTTCCAAACAGTGTTATCTTAACGGAGCTTTGCTGTTTTGTTCTCTTGTTGTTCAAGTACATTGTTTGTTCTAAGCTAACTGTTGTCAAATTGTTCACCAACTACTTACAAAACAATAATATACATGGAAGTTTTTTTTTTGGAAAATTCTAATTTTACATAATCTATCTGTATTCATCCAGATCTGTCAAGGAAGTTAAAACTGGTTATTTTATACTAGATACGATATGATACAGTTATTAGTTATAAATATAAAGTTGTTAGATAATATAATACTTTTATACTTAGGTATTTAGATTTATAGCCTGGAGTATTGACGTCAGTAATCGCGTTTCAGGGCGTTTTTGTCCGCTAAATAAAAGTGAATTTAAATACTTACGTGCGTGAAAAATGTATGACTATTATAAATACTTTTGTACATAATTATCAAAATAATACATTATAAAAAGGGGGCTAATCAATAAATAAACATTATAAATAAAATAAACCTTCTAAAATAGCCATGTTAGGCATGGTTCCCAAAACGCTGGCGGCGTTGCCTTGCTGGACGGCAAGGCTTATTCTTTGTCCGAAATAGCCGCCAGCCCTTTGGTCTCCGGAAGCGAGAACAAGTAAAATAAAATCACAAGGTTAATATTTCTATTTGTCATGATTACTTAAGTGAACAATTAATTCATATTTCCACTTAGAAAACTCAGAATCTCTAATTACATAGGCTAGATACAACAATACAACTTACTTTAAAATCTACTAGATAAACCGTTACGGAACACGGTTTTACGAAGACTCGTAAATATACAAAGTTTAAAATGTTTCTCATGTTAGTAGATATTTAAGATATAGAATTTTGTATAAATTTGGAATCATCATTTCATTTTATGTGACTTGCTCCAAAGTTATTTTAGTTCTAATAGTATAATTGTAGCATTAATTGTAGTATTATTTTGGAAATAACGTAAAGATAAGGTATATATTAGGTAGATCTCCTACGCCACCTTTAAGTAAAATATAAATTTCATATATTTGGTTTTAATAGTTTCCGAGTAAAACTACTGTGTATTATAGACAGATGAACGGACAGGCTTATCGACCGACAGGTTGAAATTTTAAGGGTCTCATATTTCATTATTTTTCTAGAACACCTAACTCTTTCCTTTTTCCTCGTAACATATGCGGAGCAGCCACCATCATTAAACATGTCACATTGTCACGTCTATAAACAAAGCTTAAATATCTTTGCTCAATAAATTGATATAACAAGCCCAAGCTTACGTTCCTACCTGTATCAAGAGTTCTCAGTTTATTTCACGAGGCTCCAAACAGGTATTCGCATTACGAATAAACCGCTCTAAAACGTTTAACTAATGGACAAAGCAATTTAGGGTCCTGTTAGTAAATTAGTCTGTGGCGATTCTCCGCATGAACAACCTGTGCCTAGGTTTCCAATGAAATAATAATCGAAGCAGCGCGACGTCCATTCAATTATCCCTGAAAATTGAGTCTCATTAAAATAATAAAGCAGCCAGCGGCGAAATCAAATTGAACGATAACAAAAGCTTGTGGTAATTCGAAGCGACAGCGCGTTTTGCTCGTATGCGATAAGATACGATATATTCGGTCGTAAAGTTAAAGTTTCGTTCGTATGCATTTCTCCAAAATGTATCTATTCGTTTTTCTAACAGCTACGAGTATAGTACGCCCATGAAAACTTATAATGAGCGAAAACCTACAAGGAATTAATGACCGACAACAATGGCGTATAATTATTGATAATCCTATAAAAAGGGACACGCCTGACTGTAATATGATCTATTTCTAATAGGATTTGAATGTATGTTATGTACTTCCTACATTACATAGTATATCACAAAATACCTCAATATTAACATATTTTTCATTATGTCACAGATGACAATGTTAGCTTCGTTGTAATACTAGGCTTATAAAATACTAGGCAGTGGTGTAGAAAACTGGTGATCAAGTAGTGCTTATTTAGTAAACCTTAAAGAAATACTGGCTCGGAAAAGTATAATATCATAGACTCATATTTTCTACTCTCATGATCTTGTCACGGTTTATTATGATTTATGTTTTTTTACTTGTTACAGTAATTTATCACTAGAAATGTAATGGAAGTAGCTAACGAACATGCAGCCCACCTGATGGTAAGTGGCCACTGCCGCCCATGGACATCTGTAATCGACCCCAGATAAGATGACAGTCCTACCTGAGGTCGGCAACAGATGCGTTGCTATCCGTAAGGACTAAGTTGGAATGCCTCGAATAAGTATGTCTTCCTTGACACACCTTTCAAACCTGAACACAGCAGTGCTGTACACTGCTGTTATAAGGTAGAAATAGGCGTGGCGGTGGTGCCGCGGAAGTCGAACCACAAAGAGTTCTAGCACCTTCAACCACAAAAGTTATTGCCAAATTGAAATTGGTAATAATTTCTTTATTAGGTATTCGAGGATTCAACAGACATCAAATTGCTTATTTATCAACATTTAGCGTACTGTTGCCTAATTGATTAAAGTCAAAAGTTTTCAAAGTTTTCGTTCCATAAACCCTGTAAACTATGATACTGGTTCTAGATATAGAATATCGTTTCAGAAGCCCCTGTTTGCACAATAATAGTGGTGTGGCAGCTTCTCAATGCAACCCCAAATGCAATTGTGTACATTCGTGCGCGTATTGAGTTACAGTAATGTTATAGAAACATTTGCATTTGCATTTCCCTGTCAATTTGCTGCGTATGTGTTGTATTCGAATTGGTTGCTTACGTAAACAGCTTGTAAGAGGTTTAGTCAAACTTATGTTCACTTTTAAATAGATTTTTGTTCTCAATCAATGTTTTAGTGATTTATTAACACGATTTGGTTGGCAACGTACGTCAACAATAAAATTACCTTCAACCCCAGTCATACCGACCTATATGTAATTAAAAGAATTTACATAATTTTTCTGAATGCACAAATTATTTTGCAAATAAGTTGTACATTCATTAATACTATTAATATATTCATTGCAAACAAAACGTAGAATAGATCGTGGAAAATATAATAAATAGAAATAATTAGTAAACTACTTTTTATTTTACAAGATTAAAGTAAAATGTTCTACGTTGTGTAAATGTACTTTGCTAAACTTCTATCAAGACGTTGAGACAACATGAAAATATTTACACAGGTTTGACTCCAAAATAAGAAACTTTTCGACTTAGTAACTACATGCGACATAGCCTGGAGTGTTAACTAAAACATAAATAAGCAGAATTCCTTGCACACCGGTTTGTTATCGTTAATTACGTTGGAAGCTAATATATAACAGAGCATAAGTAATGCAATATTTTTTATGCAATATTGAATTAGGGAGTAAACAAGGTATGTGACAACTGCATCGTGTGGATATTTGTAACCAACTTTTAATATAACAGGAGTTCTAACACAAATATGTTGCCACTCTATAGGATAATATGATCGCCTCAAATGTTTCTATCATAACTACATTCCATCAGGTAGCGCGTCTACCTTAGGTACTGTGCCCGCTGCTGTGTTCCGGTTTGAAGGGTGTGGTAAGGGAAATATACTTATCCGAGGCGTTCCAACGTAGTCCTCAGGGGTAGCAACGCATCTCTGACCAACCTTAGGTAGGACTTTGATCTTATCTGGGATAGATTATATATAAGTATCCAATGTCCATGGGCGGCAGTGGCCACTCACATCACTCCCAAATTACGAAAAAAGGTACTGCTGGTGCAAATACTTATAAAAAATGTAAATCAACCAACATCCACACCTTTCCACTGAAACGCAAGCACTGCTTCACAGCAGAATAGGAAAAATACGAATTGGAAGTTAAATGTAAAAGGGCCTAAGTAATGAATACAATTGTCTGTAATCCATAATTTGCTCTCCCTCGGCGGGCTCCGCACTCCCCTATTTGGTGACCACTTGGTGACACTGGCCGGCCATCCCGCAAATTGCGCTTTCCCAACAAAATTGTCAATAAAACTCATCTGATTCGCAGTTAAACAAGCGAACGACATTATTAATTTATGCTCTGTAATATGGCGCAAACGTTGGCGGTATCCCGTGTAAATTATTAATAGTGCTAGGGTAAAAATTAAGCTTAAATCGAATGGGTAGTTTCGACAGCAACGCTCGTTTTATGTCTGTATGTGCAGATCAATTTGTAGGGCGATAACAGTCGACGAAATTGCCGTAATAATAATCTGCATAAATTGCAACAACATTCTACACTCAACATTGTCGCATGATATATGTATGTGGTAGAGCTATAAAAATGCAAACGCGTAGTTATACGAGTTGTTTTACCTGGGTGGTTAGTTTTATAAATGAATAAATAAGGATGCTGTTTTCGCGTAATTACGTAGAAATAAATAAACAAGCGCATTAGTTTAATTTACAGTCAAGAACAACAAGTTACTCATCCTTCATGACCTCGACCTTATTACGTTATTTTCTATGTCCTTATAAATTATAATACATTTTATGGATACTATGGGTAAGTAAAATACAATGATATTGAATTGCCCATAGTAATAAGGCAGCAACTTTCTATTATTATCCCATACTACGTATTCCTCACATACTCGATTGTCTCTAAGTGTACCTACTTGTTCAATTTATTATCTTAACGATCTTATAAATATACGAATAGACAATACACTGTAAAGGTGAGTATTGAAAAGCGAAAATCTCCCTCGCATCTTAATGTTATCTTAAGAGAAAGCGATTACACAAATCTGAAGAAGCTATTAATCCGGCTCGCTGCCCTCGAATGGCATCATGGTTTGTTTAATAAAATCGCGAATTTACATATCAAAACCTACAAAGGGGCATAATTGGACCCGATGACTTAGAAAACGTAGTGGGTGAACGGGCGTGCCACCCCCAACAACAAACAAAGGAATTATACCCGCCTCAAGAAACTTTTAGCAATGGAAAACGCCTTAACAAACAGACGCGTGTGTATCTAATGAAATTCCTATGGTTGCATAACATACCCGTGTGAGCGCCGAGCGTTATTAGCGGAATTATTTCTTAGGGTAAATCTTTGAAGGCGACTGCTCTTTCGGAAAAGTTGTTAAGAAAATGGGTTGAGATCTTTTCGAGATTTCATTAGTTTGTAACTATGCGGTGTGCTACGCGAGGCATTTAATTTATTGGGTAGGCGTAGCTGAGGGAACGAATGGGCAGCGAGCATTCGAAAATGGAACAGAATCGCCGAATCATCTCGCTTTGAGCCGAAGCCGCCGCGACACGATTCGTTAAGAGACAAATGTTTAGATTCAATTCCACTAGTTTTTACACGCGGTAATTAGTAACGGTATGCTTATTCCGCATTCGACCTGCAAGTATTCAGGCCGGTCCTTCTATAATTGGTTTTTATTATAAATACCCTTACAGTAGCCAGATAGGTGCAGATGAAAGCATTTTAGAGAATACAATAATTTGATGCCGGTTTACAAACTGTTTCGGTAACGTTATTGGTGACGAACAAAGTTATAAATAGCTATTGATTTGTCGGATGGCGTAAACACAAAATCGGTCGGCAACATCTGAAGGTGCTTGAACCAGAGATTCTTACACAAGTGGAAGATAACGATTCGGTAGCGAATCGAATCGCTTAGTGAATCGCTTCAGGTTACTCGTCGAAACCACTGCGATGGGAAAGTGACGCAAAAAGTAGGGCTATTTAATAGATTTTTAAATGGTATTTAGGAAAAGGGCAAAAAATAAAAGTTGTTTTATCAGTTACGGCTGGTTTGCCACTGTTTACGATTATGGTTGTGACTGTGACCCGTTTCGCTTGAACTTGAAATATTTCATGTTAAACGATTTTACGATTACTTGAAAAGGAACTAACTCACCGATACTTTCATACTTGCAACTTGAACCGGTATTTCGAAACGGAAGTAGGAGACAACACTGTCTACGATCACGTCTCAGTTGTCTGTCTCGGCTGCGTCTAGTCAAATCTCCGTAGAATAACAGGTTTTTTCTACTTAATAGCAAGAGTATCTACCTTTTTTTCCATAAATTTAGTATACTATAATTTTCTTAAATTATATAGGTACTTATTTCAACAGACAAACATTTAATTGACTTCGTTTTTATACATTTATTTATTATTCTGTTTTCAAACAAAATTAATTTGAATTAAATATATTAAAAGGATCAAATGTACAGAATACATAGCGTAATTTTAAACCAAATAAAGTACAATTGCAATGTAAAAAATGTACCCGCTCATTTCGAATAAATACGTTAATAGTATTATTGTAAGTACAAATTTCATAACGTATCTACACATTTCGTTTCGTCTCAAATGCCATCAATCCGAAGTCGTCAGTGCGTTGGCGTCGACGTTGTATCAATTGCCGCGCGTCGCGATGAATTATCGAATCTATTAACTCGCGAGACTACCAGATTCCAACGCGATGTAGAGTTAAGAACAGATGGAGCGGACGTATTAATAAATTATTTTTTAAGATTGTAAACACTTCTGTTTATAGTTTTGTTTAATTTTTAAACGTAGATAATAATAATTTCGAATACCGACATTGTAAGCGGTGTTTTAGTAATATATCGTATTCGTTTTTTATGTAGGTAGATCGGTAGTTACCAAATGTTTATGTTTTGATTGGTTAAAAAGCGTTAATAAATGAATAGTCTAACGTCGAAATGTGTTGTTTAACATTAAAACCTAGTCCTTAAAAAGTCCCAAGATCAAAATAAATTAAATAAACAAAACTTTTAAAATATACAATGATGTATAATACTTTCCCAAATCAGACGCTGTAATTCAGGCGTTTTATGCTTTGGTTAAGTAAAATAACTACTTGGCTACGCTTTGCATTCCAGGTCATGAGAAATAAATGATCTGTATTATCTCTTTTTCTGCATTTACCACAAGCTTATTCAATATTTACTACTATAAAAACATAGATATAAAATATAGATTGTTTTATTCAACTTACAAATGTCATGAAACATGGTAAAACCAGTTAACTTATTAATTTTCAATCTGTCTGTAATTTATCAACTCTACAATTTGAAGCTTGAAGTAGGCAATTTGTACTAATTATAACGCGCGAACGACGCGAAATTGTATTATCTTTTACATGGCATCGAAGTAACAGTAGGGAGCCTCAATCCATGAAATCATTTGTTTTGTTTTTCCTCCCCATACATTTTTAGGCATCATGCGTCTCTTAATGATGATTTACACCCGTAAAGTCCTTTGAGAATTTACTTCGCATTTTTATACGCACGGCAGACAGATGTGTACGCGAGATAATTATCATAGGCAACAATGTAAGATATTCAAGATAGCAGTGACGATCTTTCTTCACGATAAAACAAAAAAGCAATAAGATGTAATCAAAAGATCAAAAGAATGGGGCTCAGCGCCGATATGCACACGTGCATGATTGTGTGTATGTGTAACCTAACACGTGATAGAACAAAAGCTGATGACAGACAGAGAAGTGTCAATATCCTTGATGGAGTGCGAGCAGCACAAGAAGCCCGTATGCCGGGCTTGCACTTCATTCATCCCACATAATAGCACTTAGCTTAGTGTGTGGGAATGTTAGAAGAAATAAATTATACATTATATTTCTCGACGGCAATAAGAAGCGTGTTTCTGTAATTTTATTACTTAACTAACCTCTTAACGGTCGCAGGTACCATTCAGAGTTGCCACCAAGAAACCTTTCAAAGCCTATTAATGTCGATATTCCGACCCCAAAGAGTTGAAAACCAGAAATGGAATTATACATTCCCCTAAAAGTCGCCATTAGAATTAGAAGCACAATTTATTCTTCACTGGGGCACAATATTTCCACACTTCCCTGTACTGTAACCATGGTTTATATTTTGCAGTCCGATAAGCATTTCTTAAATATTTAGGTAAGTCTTTTTAACTAACCTGTTCTCTTTTTTGACATGAACCATCTTTCTTGTATTGTGTATACCTATAAATTATTTTTCTAATATGAATAAAGTAAGCACTGTTTTTTCGGCTCTAGAAGTAAAAAATATATATTTCATAAATAATAGGTACATACTCGAGATGAATAAAAATTAAAACAATTATCACATATATTACAATTATTCTACGAATAAATCTCAAGATATTTTTGTACGGTAGTCTCTCAATATAATCGCTTCACGTATATTTTCGTATTTTACTTTTATATTCGTATTGGAGTCGTGCAAACACATTAATTTATAGAGAGCAAGACAAACTTTAAAAGCCGTAACAGTCTTGGCGCAAAACTTTTACATTAGCGCCGGTCGGCAAGCAATTACGATTACGTCTATCACTGTGTTCTGCTCGTAATTTGTTTCCATTTCCGTTACGTCCCTGTGATTTCAACCTTTTAACTGAATTTATGAAAAGTTGTCTGTATCCATAATTCGTTTACTTATTTTTGTTGTTTTGTCAGCTATTTGTATAAATATTGAATTTACAACCTATTTTCTAATTTGTCTTTAATAAAAGACTACAAAAACAAAAATGTGTGCGGTGGTGATAGACACGGTTATAACGTAGTCAAATGTATGTATTAAAAATTCTAACATCGACCTGCTATCTCATATTGGTCAAGGAGTAAAAATAGTAATTACCAATAACATCTGTGATGTTAAACGTTTGAGGCTAGACAGAAATAAAAGATTCTAACATTACGCTCCACCTTTTATGACATGGTCAAGTGTTTAATTAGCAACAATGTAATTGCACGGTCCAATAAACATTTCAATGGACCGAGCTTGTCAAATAAATCCAGTAAATATTTTAATGACTTTGTATATTGGACTAGTTTATTGCCGGTATAAAATCGTCCGCGTAAAACGCGTATCAACCCTCGCAGGACAAAGTCTCTAGTTAAACTATAAAATAAATCTAGCAAGTTATCGTCTACAATAAACAGTCGCCGCGGAAGGCTATCGCCAATTCCCACGCAAAGTTGCTGTTAATAAAAGCAACAAAATTATATATTCAAGAGTTAGGAGGTGGTGGTATGGCAGTTAGGGCCTTCTACGTGGTCCGAGTTACAATGCAAATTGCCGTGGAGGGGTGCGCCGATGCCCTCTAACTGTGCGACTCGCAAAGATGGCCGCCGTAATGGTGAAATGAAATTATTAAGCATTGTCTTGTGGAATCGGCCGCAGTCGACACCTGAGTCTCCGGCGACGACCGCTTAGTATGGATATCCCTCGCGAATTTACTCTTACCAAATTGTCGGCAAACTTTTAAAATTCAATTTTAAAAGCATTATCTCTGTTATCCTTTTTATCAATCATAGTTACGTCAGTATGACACGAATATTCTTCTAATACATTGTGCTTATGCTATTAATTAATTTTATGTATTAGATACAAGTGAAAAAATATTTGACTGTGCATGAAAATAAAAATTCAAAATAAATTCATTCAAAGCTAAAGAATAAATTGTTACCATATTAAATACTAAAAAATATGCTTATAAAGCAAGTAGATTAAGACATATTGCTACAGCAACCTTTATACTGATTTTAGTTAATTCCAATTTGACGTCTAAGCGATCTAAAAATACGCTTAGCGAAAGCTCCACTTATTTCCAACGTCAAGACATTACTTACAACCCTCGACTGAAAGCTTTGTATTAAAATTTAAATCTACTTTGCAAAGTGTATTTTATACACGTGCTCCTGCAATTTTGATCGTTCATAAAGCTCAAAACAGCTACTATTATTACGCTTTACCTTTGCGGTATTGGGTGTTACACACTCCCTTACCGTTCTACCTAGCATTTCGACTAAGTCTCCCATGAATTTAGTATGCACAATGTTAATGTATTATAGAAGGTTTAATTACTCGTTTGCGGTATGCTTGCGGTTTGACTGTGCGTCTCTCTTCGTTTCAAATGTTTATTTGAGTGTATTACGTATGATAGGACAATACGTTACGCTTAAGATTTTAAATATGTGTGTATTTTGTGTGTGCAAAGTTAAAAATACTATATTTGTATCATTATTAAATAAACATTTTAAATTTTGTGTGTTTCACACATTCTACGAAGTTAAAAAAAATTAAGATTATGTCATTTTAAATAAACTAGTGCAGATTAGTTAAAAATACAATGCATAAGGCACAAAAAGTGTGTTCATCAATCACGTCTATTATTCCGGGCCGTAATGCGAAATCGATGTCCGATTTCGCGTCTTATAAAAATAAATTAATTTCAAAATTTGTTTTCGACAACAAAGGCGCGGACCCTCTGCTTATTGGCCGTCTGAAATTCCTCTTTAATCCAACGCATGCCCAGTCCGTGTTTTTAATTTCACACAAAAAACAGCTTCGAGTCGGTGATCAATCAAAACTCGCGCTCGTTTCTTTTTTCTATACTTCATTTCAGTACGTACACTTTCGCCTTTCTGTAACCGCTATAAATGTGCCTTTATTATTTTGTTTGCAAAAAGGAAATGGATACATTTTGAATTAAATTAGTTAATGGAATTCGTTCACAGAATTTTATAATTACGGCGCTGCGATCATAAAAAGCAAATACTAGACGCGACTAATTTTATTTTCATGGAATCGTAGGCTGTGAGAATTGTACAATTGTGAAATTTAAAAATTATTTCCATAAAATTACTCCTACCTAAACATTTTAAGCTTAAACTAAGTTAACATATAATATTTTGGTAAAAAGAAAACTACGATTGTGAAGCAAACAAGATACCAAGTATCCAATTAACAGTTTAGATTTGATTATTTAGTAAGCTTCTGTAAGCAACACTGGTACAGACGAGGCGCGACATTGTTCACCTTACGTGTTTTGATGGAACAAAATGTTTCATTCATGTTTATTCTCTACCTACTTAAATACATAACGACGCCAGTTATGAGTAATCATGTCACTCGCGATATTATTGAGTAACCGCATAACGACTTGTCGCAATGCCGTGTCTTCCGAAAGAGAAAGTTACAACAAAAAATGTATACACAGTGAACTGATAAATGTACGATTGATTTAAATTATCAGGAATCAATTTGACAATCGATTTGTATGTATTTCTTGTTTGTATGTAAAATAAAAGATGGCTCAAGGAATAACCAATTATGTATTTATTCTTTTTTTTTCAATTGTTTAAAAAACTAAATCCCGATGCCTGCCTAAAGGATGCCGTATCAATATATTCTTAACTCTATCCTACTTAGGGTATTAGGAGATTTAAGCCCTTTTGGGACGCTCTCCTTGGGCTTCAATTCTGATTTGATTTAAATATTACTTAATGTTCCCCACGAATATTACAATTAAGGGTTGTCCTATCTCGGAAAAGTGTTAGCGAATGATTGCTTACGGTTTATTTACTTTCTATTAAAGTTATACAACAAATATCAATTCAATATGCATCTTTTTATAAAATTGAAATATTTTTTTATAAACTTGATTATTAAATCAGCCTTCATAATCTTTAACTGAAATCCAAGGGTTTTTCACACTAACTGTAGATTTTTTTTTTGTTATGAAAGTAGCAAACGAGCATGCAGCCCACCTGATGGTAAGTGGTCACTGCCAACCCCAGATAAGAACACTGACTAAGTTGGAATGCCTTGAATAAGTATGTCTCCTTTACCACACCCTTCAAACCAGAACAAAACAACGCTTAACACTGCTGTTATAAGGCAGAGATAGGTGTGGCGGTGGTGCTGCCGGAGTCGAAC
>DWPW01000178.1:0-13585 GCA_018252015.1 Astraptes brevicauda
TGGTAAAGTTGCCACCAAAATAGGCGAGGTAGCTAAGTTTTCGAAATGTGTAAAATCCACCAGTAGAATTTCTTGATTTTCAATCCTTCCTTTTCCTATCCCTATCTAGCATAATGGAAATTGTAGGGGATTTATCTCTGATGGTAAGGCACCCTTAGACTTGGCCACAGATTTTGCGACCAACAAAGACCTTCGACTTGAACGACCAGCGGAAGAGCATGCAAACATTAACATGAACGCACATCGTTACTAGACGCCATGCTGTCGTCCATGCTGGCCGACGCTGGCGCGGTGGACACGGAGCAGCTGCCCTTGCCCGCGACGCACGCGGCCGACGACGCCGGCGCGTACGGCCCCTGGTTCAGTGCCGGGTCGCGCTGCGGCGTCTTCGACGCGCTGTCCTGACTCGATCTGGTTGATTGCGGGCTCGGTCGGGATTTCTCGTCTGTTTGCGATACGAATAGAAAAATAGAATAGACTAGAATATCTTTAATTGCTGAAATATTATAAGTCCTATCAATTCGAACTTACGATCCTGAAGGGTGTCACTTAGAGTCAGTTGGACATTTCTAGACATGGGGACAGTAATACACGTTTGTCGATCATTTTTCAATTTCTGAATAGAAGTAGTGTAAAGAAAATCATAATTATATAGTTATATTCGAAAATATTTAATGTAAAATATATAATAATAAAATCAAAGAAATCGCTTAAGGAAGTGTCGACTTCATGATAATCATGTAAAACTAAATATAATATTATAATGGACTATATTATCATTATTATCGGTTATGAAGTAGGTATGTATATGTTTTATATTTAATTTATTCAATTTTCGTCCATTCGGACACAACTTGTCAAGAAAATGCATTCTCTCAGCGGCCAAACTAAAGTAGTAAAAAATTATCAACAAACAAAGGCTACTATCCCCATCTCTCGTAATAGTGCTCAATTGACATTGAAAGAAAACGAATAGTGTAACAACTGACACAGATGACAGCCTTCCGGGACGTAGGATACGAGCGGCATCACTATAGTATAATGACATTACGATTTGACATTTAAATTTAATTACAATTTTTCCTCTTGCAATTTTCAATTCATTGTAAGGTTGCCAGTGGAAGTGCCTGTGTTCGCGCGTCAATCTCATTCGTAGTTACGTTCTACCCTCACAGTGTGATTATCAATGTGTAAGTTGTACGTGTCAACGGCCGCGTCTTACATACTTGAATAATTTTTGTGTAATAGTAATTTATTCGGTCCAAAATTTAAAACCAAATAAAAATAAAACAGCATTCGACCTAACCTCCGAGGCCTGCGTCGTGGCCGCTGAGATTAAAACTAAAGTGACAAGTTCGAAGTCCAAGCGAGCGTCAGATCGAGTGCGAGACAAAAGAATCGCGAGTGTCCGTCCTGCCATCCCGCACCTATATAGCTGTATTTTCCGTTTTCCGATTCCCCCTGGTCCAAGTCATCCGTAATTCCGTGACGGTGGTCGAGTTCTGTGGATTCGAGATGAGCGAGCAGCTGAAGAGCGTGTCGGCCATGAATAAGCTGTACATCGGCAACCTGCCCATGGAGGCGGACGAGGCGGCGGTGCGCTCGCTGTTCGCGGAGCACAGCCTGGCCGTCGCCGACATCTCTGTGAAGCGCGGCGGGTACGCCTTCGTGGACTTCCCGGACCAGTCCGCCGCCGACCGCGCCATCGACAAACTGCACGGTAACTCCATGTTCTTACTTAGTGGAATACTCACGCGATCGAGCTACGCCCGCGCCCGACTGGTAGCACCAGAACGCAGTTAAACTTAAACGCCACTAATGCATGATGTTTCCAACTAAATATCTATTATGTAACAAGCTACGCGTCCGGGAATAAACTGTCGTAGAATCTTTCTTATTTGGGGCTTTAGGGTGCAAAAATCTCTCAATATAAGTAATTAGTTAAAGGGCTCGCTCGATGCCTATCTAATGTCTGTGACGTGATAGGTTTGTACCACCAGAGCAGAATTTAGTACTCAATAATTAATTAACGGAATGTATTCAATTTCATCTGTGTTGAGGCTTTAGAAACTTTGTGCGGAATTCACTAATGTTAGTATTTTAATTTATCTCCTTTTATAGTACGGAACGGTATTCCCTTGTAGATCAAAAAATCTAGCACAAAAAAATTGCCTTCTCAGAAAAACAAAAGTAAAAATAAATAGACGAAAGAGAGAGAAAAAGAGATAAATAATTAGCTGCAAGAAATCAATGGGTTATACAGAGAAGGTTTGTGAGATTGTGTACTTTTCATTAGCACAAGAGCCAGCCGGCGGAGAGGCGACATCCGTCTTGATCAGCGGCCGCTACCTCGTTGGCGAGCTGCGGCCCCGCGCGCCCCGCGCCCCCGCACACCCGCACATGTTTACTTTACACCAATAATACACTAAAAATATTATGCATATTTAATTGAACTTTGTTATACTTTAGGAGTAGCGAACGAGGATGCAGTCCACCTGGTAAGTAAGTAAGTGGCCACTGCAGCTCATGGATATATGTAATCAACTCCAAATATGATCACTAAGGTTAAGCGCAGTTGCGTTGCTATCCCTGAGGACTAAGTGGGAGCGCCTCGGAATATACATGTTTCCCTTACCACACCCTGAAGGGTGACCAGAACACAGCAGTGCTTAACACTGATGTTATTAGGCAGAAATAAGTGTGGAGGTGGTGCCGCCTGAGTCGGAACTACAAAGGTTCCTACCACCTTCAAAAGTACATACTGAGGTTACGTACTTACATGAATGATGAAAATGCATTGGTGTATTCGGAATTTCAGGGTGTGGCAAGGAACACTTATAAAAAGCGTTTCAACTCCTGGTAGCAACGCATATTTACTCACCCAACTTAGGACTCCATATAGATTAAGATGTCCGTGAGCGGCAGTTGCAACATACCGACAGGATATATATTAAAATACTATTATGACCGATCCAATTGTAATTAGAGATCGACCAAATGGAAGAAAACGATTTGAGCGAGGGCGTTCTCCCTGTTGGGGGGAGTATAAAAATATTTTACATTAGAGGCAGAGTGGCGATACGTCTGTGGCGACCGAAGTTGCCAATTATTTTTCCGCCCCAGGTGGCGGGCTAATAAACATCCCGGCGAGCCCGGGGGGCGGCCAGGCGTGCCTAATATTGGTATCTAGTCGTGTTTTGCAAATCGTTACAGTCGCTCTCTCGATTCGCCTGCTATACATACATCCTTACGAAATGTATTACCTTCCATGATTTGATTAGCAGGTAAAGTCAGATTTATCCGCAGCTACGGGCGTCAGGCCTTGCTCTAGGGGTGTGCGTGATATATGAAACGTTACTTTCAGCATTACTAATTTTCTAGAGAACTGCTGCCACTTTGGTGACGCTAAATATTAGACATCCAAGGAATAAAACTGGTTTATCTCGAGTGCGGGGACTCCTTGGCGCCTTTTTGACAGTTGGCAACTCATACCCGCAGCATCCAGTTTTAACGTTTAACTTCCAATGTGGATTAATGAAACGTTTACATATTTATTATTCCTTTAGTACAGAAAGATTGGTGTAACGCATGTGGTGTTGCAGGGTACTCGTACTGCGGCCTGCCCCTCATCGTGGAGCCTTCCGTCGCCAGCAAGAAAATGTGAGTACCCACCGTTGACCGATCGATATTCGAAGCCATAAACTGGTTTGCATGCCAATCCAATATTAAAATCGATCCCCATAAAATTCCAAAGTCATAAATTATGTTGCAATCTACATGATATTTCATGCTCGATCAGAGGGACTCGCGTGACGTGAACCGTGCAAATTGGATAAACTTTATTAATTGGATAAAGAATGATTATCGAATTTGATTAAAAGCGTGACTAATAGCATCAGGCTTTATTTTAAATAAATATTCAACGGTAATGGTTTTTTCAATCGGGAATTTTATTTAAAAAACATCTATACCTACTTAATGAATAACCTTCTTAAATCATATCAGCGCACGAGGGTCATCTGCGTCATGGGGGTAAATACACACTGAGTAGAGAATCCGAACACTCTAACGGTGTCCTTTGGTGGACGTCCGCCTGGCCGCGGATGGAACCCGGTACTCCTGGCGTGTGATACTGGGACCCTTGCCAAACGAGAGTGCGCGGCGGTGGCGAGGCTCGCGGCGAAGCCACAAGTGGCCGACGAGGTGTGATGCTGCGGGGGAGCGCGGGGGAATGCTGGCGACTATGCGAATAACAATATGTGAATGCGGTCAACTTTTCACGAAAAATAGTTATCGAGGAATAGGTAGTTATTGTGTGATAAGGGTCCCCTTATTACCACACATACATAGGTACCCACTTATCCGAAGGGTCCCGTCAGTCCTCAGATGTAGTAAGTAGCCTCTAGTAAGACTGTTGATCTTATCAGGAGTCGATAACAATACACCGTGGACGGCAGTGGCCACGCATTAGGTGGACTACATACTCGCTTGCTACTTCAGTATTGTAAGAAAAGCGGAAAATCTTTTCGAAATTTTATTACTAGTTCTATACCTAAATATAAAAAATGTATGTAATTTAAACGCTTAACTAATTATTAAGTACCTACGTATCAATTTTTCCTAGTTTAACATGAATGCGCGGCTATATTGCCTCATAGGTACCGGTATTTTCGAATTTTGACAGAGCCATTACGTCAGAAGACGCCCGTGAGAAAGTTTAAAGAAATTTCTCGAATGCGTGCGACCGCGGCGCGGAAGGTGCTAGCGAGTCTGTAAGCGGCGGCAGCGTTGTGCAACGATTACTTCACGACATCCATTGATCGGAGTCAAAACAACAACAGCATTCACCGGCGGACACGTGTGGGGCCACGCGCGCGGCGGCGCGACCCGACTCCGCCGCCGGCCATTGTCGCCGAGACGATATATCGGATGTCGCGCTTAAAGAACAGTTGCGAAGCTTCCTCCGCGCTCCACGACCTCGGTCGGCAGGTCACCATGCCGGCGAACGCGTCCACTTTGATCCGCTCTCGTCCGCACGACCGATTTCGCCTCTGCGTTCTCCCCGTCGGTAGCCGTCGAGGGTCCCTGTTTGTTTTAGGGTATTATAAATAGAAAGGACTCATTTAAGTCTAGGTTACCTTTGTGCAACGATATTTTTAAATAATATTTTTTCAAGTCTCTTGACTATATATTCGACACTTTCGTGGAATAGGTACATCACTGTTTGTAAGCCTTAAAACAGCTGCGTTATTTGGTTTGAGCGGTGCAGCAAGGCAGAAACAGTACACGAGGCATTCCAACTTATCATCGGAAGCTATAATATATCGGTGATGAATCTCACTTAAGCTGAAATAGGGAGCATTTAGAAATATTTATTCGAGGCGTTCCAACATAGTTGTCAGGGTTAGCAACGCATCTGTGACCGACCTCATGTAGGACTGTGATCTTATCTGGGATTGATTATAGATATCCGTGGGCGGCAGTGGCCATTTACCATCAGATGTGTTGAACGCTAGTTTGCTACGTCCGTAGCATAAAAATAATTGAGAGTAAGGAGTGTTGTAATGTTTGTTTTGTCGGTGTGCAGCGTGAACGTGGCGAGCCTGCAGAGCGCCAGCACCACGCAGCTGAAGGAGGGCGGCGCGGAGCCCTCGGCCGCCGGCTGGAGGTGGGTGTCGTAGCCGCCGGGAACTGCCTGCACGCATAACCCATAATACTTTACATTTCATTAATACTTAGTTTGATATAGACGGGTATACGTGGAAGCAGTTCTGTGAGTAGACTGTGTGCACATCGCCTGGCGCGGCGCGGTCACGATCGGCGTGGCTCGTATGAATTCGTGCTTGGATGTTTCGATTGAGTGCACCAGTACGCAGTCGTCGGAGTAGGGTGGCCGGAGCGATGACTCCAGGCGGGCGACCGCGCGTTGACTTGTCATTGTACTCTATTTTCCGTGAGCGGCTCGTACGATACTCCGTTTCTTTTTTAACGTATCAAAATCAAAAGGATGCATATGTGCAGGCCGGTTGATGGCAAGTAGCGACTGCCACCTCTGAATATTTATATCAATCCAGACCAGTGTCCCACCCGAGGTCGACCACATGTTTCGCTACCCTAGCGCTTAATACTGTTATTATACTCGAGGCAAAATTACGTGTGGTAACGTTGCCACCGGCGATGCACCTGCATCTGTTGCTACGTTTAATACGTTGCCGACGTGACCACAATCGTTGTTTGTTGCTGTCGGGTAAATTAACTGCGTTGGTGATGTGCACATAGAGACTATTTCGTAGGTCTTTGTTGTTTAATGTACCTAAACAAAAATTAAGGCGATTATTGACTACGATACTTGTTATCTCCACTTAATACTGTGCGATTTACTAATTTATGAAGCATATACTACATTCCTACTATTTTAAAGCACGTCCTGTGTACCGACTGTAACAATTGTGATATAGATTGTAGCAGGTACCTACTATTATGCACTTTACGTTTATGTCAATAACAGCACTACCTGATAGCGTTACGTTATAGGTACATTATATTTAAAGCTACGGTCGGCAACACACTCCGCTCGGCAACGCTGTCCACTTAGTATCCTCCTGAGTCGGCTGGCAGCATTCGGAAGTTGTCTCTGAAACAAAAATAACTACGTCATAGTCTATGGACCCCCGCTCGAAACGAAGTTCCTTTCGCTTTTTCACGTGTAGACGTTCGCTTCGAAAACAGTTTCCTTCAGTCCGCACTTCTACGTTATTGACATCGATCGTCAAGCGGAATCAATAGTAATGCTTAATTATGATGCTATATTGAATCGTAGGAATTCAACAAAAATGTAGTCCGAAGTAATGGAATAATTTGCTTTCATCTGCAAGTGAACTTGTTTTAAAATTATGTTGAATTTATTTTAAAATTAATTATATTACGTTCATTTAGGTTTATTTTATTATATTGAGCTCATTAATTTACACTGAAAAATTATAGTATATTTAGCACTGTTCATAATACATTGTTGATTTTGGTTACGAAGTTACAAACAGGTTATTGATAAAGCACGCAATGAAATACGCAACGATCTTAATTTTCACTCGTTCCAGACTGACCCTAATGTCATTTTTCTATCAAGTTCTGTAACTAACTTTGTCCGTGTCTTAGTTTCGTACTCGATTCTGTAATCGATTTGGAAGCACACGAATATAAGGCATATGATATTTAGTCATACTTTTATTCAATATACTATGATAATTTTATTCCAAATACTTACACACTTAGCTATACATATATACTGTTCTACATTCCCATATGATCCTAAATGTTAGTTATTTATACATTTATTGCACCTCTTATAACATAAATTTGCATTTTCTACCAGTTAAAGCTGGGTGGGTGGGACATTTGCGGCGAATTAAATGTTAATGCTAAAGAGATATTGATTAAAGCAACAGGACATAAATATTGGTTTAATGAATACAGACAAGTTTCTACGACTGACTTTAAGTAATATTGAATACTAGTGCACTGAGAACGAATTTAAAAAAACACTATAGATTTTAAAGCGGTAATACTTTAACACAGCCAATTTTTATGTCCTATGTTCTCCCCAAGTTTTCATGATACTTACAGGTCAACCTGTATAAATAAAATATTTAAAAAAATAAACTGTATCGTGTTCCTCATTTAAGTATTTTTATATCTTATACATAGGCCTAGGACTAAAATCTCAGACCCTCGGTTTATTTATTTATTTGTTTAAACAAAATCCACAGCTCCTAGTAGTAAAGTTTACATAGCTTATATATAAATTTATAGCCAATTACGGTTTTACATTTTTTAAGTAAGCACTGTTAAACTCCCACTGAGGTTTACAATAATGAGGTAGGTTATATATTTGTTATTATAGCAGCAACAGAAATACACATATTGTGAAAATTTCAACTGACTACCTGTAAACAGTTCAAGAGATAGCGCGCTGTAATAGACGAACAGAGAACGGAGGCTTAATAATAGTGTTCCGTTCTTACACTTTGGGTAGTAAACCCTAAAAATAACTTATTATGTGAAGAATAATAATTTTATATATATTTTGACAAATGTTTATTATGTTTTTTAATATATTGTTCCTGTAAATCTCTATTGTTTCTTTTCATTGACTCAATTTCTAGAGGGCCCGAAAGATCTGTGATTATTTATCGATCCTTCAGTCCTCAATATTTTTATGGTTCAATCGATTTTTAAATCATTATTTTTATAAGAATTGATTTGTTCTTCAAAACACTGGGGAGTTTGAAACGATTTCGCTCGAACCGAGTATAACAATTACTATTAACTTCATTTGACATATTGACATTTGATATATTTATTTCTATATAATGATTTCACGTAAAGAGTAAAGGGTATATATACTAACTATCAAGAAATATCGAGGAAAAGTCTTGTTACATCACTGTTTGAAGTGGGTAGTCGTCGTCACCATTTTAGTGTTGTTTTGTTATTGTCGTTGTACTCGTTGTCCTTGTTGTTATTATTGGTCTTGTTGTTAGTATACTGTCTGTTACATTAAATCATCAGGCAGGTTTACGCTCTGCCACAAACACAACTCCATACTTAATCCGTAGGTACGTGACGGTACGTCTGTTATAATCACACCAATTTAGCATAGCCATCTTTTCAATTTAATAACATAGTAAATTAAAAACAACAGTAATTCCTTCATAACCTACGTATTACTTTAATTATGTAGGTTATTACCATAGAGATATACGTACTAACTAGAGAACACGCTGCAAACAACTGCTCAGTCATGTGCAACTGCGGTTACTATTCCATGCTCCATGGATTTTTGAATTTGTCAATAATGCCCGGTTGTGTGTTGTGGTACTGTAGGAATAATTTACAAAAACTCTCCAAACTGGACAGGAATAACTTTTCATCTGTAACTAACCAGGTTTCATTATTTAAAAATTAATACAAAAAACGATTTTTGTCGCGCGCCTTTTTGCTTACCCTGACATGGACTAAAAACATTTAGTAGGATATACAGGTAGAATTGCTTCACTCCTATAATTTTATTATGTTACTGTTTCAACCAATTAGTATTTATTATTTTGTTTATAAATTTTTATACCAATTTTGGTATATAATAAGGTTAATATTTCTATTAATTTATCGAATTAACTACAACCTCATATAGGTATTAATTTGGTTTACGTTATATGAAGAGGCGAAGACTAATAGTGTTTACAACTATTTATTTATCAAAAAGGCAAAAGTTGACCAAACTAATATAATTTAGAAATAATTAACGAAAGAAAAAATTACAAAAATATTTGGTGTACATTTTTTTTTAAATTAAATTTGTAGGAACTAAATAGGTATTAACCTACGATGTCTTTTCTGTGCTGTGGTACTCTTTTCATGGTCTATGCCAATGACGAATACGAATATGGAACATGATTTATGTTTGAAGTAGTTATTACCTACATAATTAAATTATACACTTTAAGTTGGTAAAATTAATATATAAATACCTAAATAAAGTGTATATTTTGAGCTAAATCATTGGCTGTCTATTAAGTGCCAGTTATTTTGGGTGCCTTAAGTTGTAAGTGTACTTACTTACTAGATAGGTACACTTAGTACGAGCGAGAGCGGTTTATCAAATTAGGTCACGAGCAGAGACCCTAAGTGATATTTAAGGACATCATAACAGTAATAGAGAAGTGGGATAAAAATAATGGTTTTTAGTTATAGTGGGTAGCGATGTTGTGGATATGAAATTTCAGATATGGATATGGAGACGGATATGTGAAAAAAAAATACCGGTTTCGGAGACGGTTACGGATACGAAATTATTTAGGATTATCCCATAGTTTCGGATAGATGATTTTAAAGAATAGTGAAAAGAAAGTAAAGTACAACAAGTGATAATTTCATTTATTTGCAATTAAGAAATGTGCACAGCTACTGCGCCGGCACGGCCGGGTTGAAACCCGTAATTTTGTGTTACATTTGAAATGCACCCATATCCAAAATTGTTCGAAATTTTTATTTCGGATTCGTTTAGTTACGTATAGATTTCTAATTCGGATATCCGATAGTTTCAGTGACGGTTACGCATTTTTTAAAGGTGGTAGAACCCTTTGTGGTTCGACTCCGGCGGCACTACCGCCACAACTAATTCTGCCGTTAATGCCGTTAGTGTTAAACGCTGCTGTTTTGGTTTGAAGGGCGGTGTATTTAGGGTTACATACTTATTCGAGACATTCCAACTTAGTCCCCAGGGGTAGCAACGATACTGTGGCCGACCTCAGGTAGGACTGTGATCTTATTTGGGGTCGTATACAGATGTCCATGGGCGGCAGTGGCACTTACCATCAGATGGGCTGCATGCTCGTTTGCTACTTCCGTAACATAAAAAAAAACCATAACTTCCTTGATTTTGGGCCATTGGCGTGAGATCTCAGTCTGACTCCCAACCTGGATCTCCGGAGTTCTGGTCCCAGACTCTCTTGCTTGCAAGATATTAAGTTCATATGTACTTGAATCTTACTATGATTATTACGATAATGGTGGTCATTGTACGTCTATTTCAATATATGTACCTACACATGAATAGAAGATACACATTTCTACAATACAATGTCCAAATTACATATCCAAAGTTTCTGCTTTGCTTAGTTGAAACGGGGTGGGCTCCGATCTATATAGGTCATGATATATCGTAAGAAGCGTAAGATTAAAAATAAATAGTTGCACCACGGTATATCGATGCAGCCGTTGTAGGCCACCGAGCATTCCCCGTCCGCGTGGTCTTTGCTACACGCCAATCCGAGCCTATCATTGTGTAAATTATATTAAAATTCCAATTTAGTATTAAAATTCGACCGTTAGACAATCGGAACGCCGTTTTAAATGAGATTCGATCGCTCGAGTGCCGGAGCGAGGTGCGGCGCCCGGCGGCGAGGGCGCCGCTGCGGGGCGCCGCGGCTGTTCACTTGCCCGCGCCCCTCGCGCTCGTCACTCTCAGCTATTGTTCAGCGACAGCTCCGCGCTCCTTTTATCACGAGCGGTTTATCACTTGTAAACGGAGATGTTATCACAACATTGGCCGTTTTCATTTCAATCACTACTTCGCGACTAGCTACGGAATGTTCTGTTTATTCGCTGCGTTCCACTCTTGTTAAAGGAAGCTGTGGTACGGCGCTAAGCGGATGAATGTTTTATAAAGTTCAAAGGATCCGCCCTGAACGAAATGCCCGTCAATAATATTTAAAGGTTTAAAGATTATTAGGTAATATTTTGTGCTGTCCTATAGGTAAACTCAATTATTAAAAAAAAACAAGTTAAACATTTTTAAACCTTTACAAAATATTGACGGGAATTTGGTTCAAGTCAAATCCCAAGAACCCTACCTACTTGAGAAAAAATATATAAGGTGTTTACACATTTTCGTCGGAATACTTAAAGATCTTTCTTTTCGTCGACCTATTCTACAAATTCATCTTTTACCCCCAGATGACCAGAACATTCGCAACTTCGCAAGGTGCTCCCAAATAAAAATCCCTAATCCGTTACCCGACATTCTTGTATAATTATTGCGCATGGTTTGATACAGGGGGCGCAGGTCACACAGGGAACTTATTGCAGGAGAGTAGAACAGAATACGATTCTCGCTCGCAACACTAAAACATTATTATTTTTGCCTAAATAATGCCTAAATATTGTAAAATACGTTGATCTTGGTAAAAATAAATGCCACATTTGATTAAATAAATCTCTAACGCTATGATGTCCATAAGCTAGGCACATGTCGACAATTTTCATTTTATAACTTGTGTGTACCTATGACTTATTAATATGTTCCTCGTGAAATAACATATCATTAGTATAATAAAAATTTTGGGTTACTGAACGACCGACAAACCGAGCAACACGGAATTTTAGAACAGAAAGACAGTTATTCATAACGCAGGGTGGGTACCTAAAAGGTGGTTCAGATAAGTATCAGCTGTTGAATGTACTCGAGATATTATGTAAGTACTATCTATGTATTTGAATAATAACTTATTCAGCCGCGATGCTCGCGATGATATTCTTGGATTTTTTATTTTTTAGGTCGTAACACGTGTCGCGTATTATGTCCAACACCTTTTTCGACACCTGATTCGACACCGCCACACCTATTTCTGTATAATAACAACAGTGTTAAGCGCTGCTGTGTTCTGGTTTGAAAGGTGTGGTAAGGGAGCCATCCTTATTCGAGGCGTTCCAACTTAGTCCTCAGGTGCAGCAACGCATCTGTGGCCAACATCAGGTGGGACTGAGATCTTAACTGGGGCTGAATACAGATGGGCGGCAGTGGCCACTTACCATCAGGTGGGCAGCATATGCTATTTGCTATTTCCATAACATAAAAAAAACCTTTTTATTCCCTATTAAATTTTTTTTTTTTTCATTTGCCATATTTTGCAATATTTGTTAAATTTGTGATATTTGGTAGACATTAGTCAACTCAATGCTTTTTATACAGGTATTTGAATGATTTAAAAACAAAAATCATGGCTGCAATCTTTTTACCATAATTAGTAAGTAGTAAATACTTGTTCTTCGGACATCTCAGTAGGTACCTACATACTTATGTATTTGACCAAGGCACTTATTTATGCTTATGATTAAGTGTTATAGTAACTTAATAGATACACTTAAGTGTTTCAGTAACTAAATAAATAAAAAGTTAGTATGTAGGTTCCCTTTATTATCGCACGGCCCGAGCCCCTGAGTCACGGAGCTGCCGAGCGAACTCGACGCTGCAGAACCGCGAGATAACCGAATCGTCATCCGGCATTTATTAAGTTAAAGTAGTCTCAGCCAGAGTCAACGCTCCGGCCAGTCAACTCTCGCATTCCCTATTCACCTTCTACCGGTAGTGGTAATAGTTACACGCGACATGAGTTTGGTCGAGCACACCACGATGCAGTCGGAGGTGCCGACGCTTTCAGTAGGAACGCGATTGTAAAACGAACCTCGGAAGCGGCGTGAAGCGTAGTATTAGCGTATAATAGTATGAGTGTAGTAACTGTAGTAGGCAGCAGCAGGTGGCGGCGGAGCTGTGAATTGGGCGTACGGCGTAGTACGGCGCGGGGGGGGGGGGCGGCGGGGCGCGGGGCGCGCGGGGTGCGCGCGGGGCGCGCGCGGCGTGCGGGGCGCGGGCGCGGGGCGATCGATGCGGCCCGCGCCGCCGGCCCGGCTCGCGGCTCGCGGCTGAGGTCATTCTCATCGGCACCGATATGTATTAAGAATTCGATTATTGACGATTTTCACAATTAAAAGTACCTAGTACCTTCCGACCGAAGCTAGATTTCTTACCGAAACAAAAAAAGTCAAAATCCTAAGACTCCGTTTCAGATTGGCTGAAAATTCATTTATAGGTAGGTACATAACAGGGATGTTACGGAGCTTCGACTCCGACTCCGATAAGTCGGAACTTCCGATTGTTATTATACCTTGGATTCCGACTTCGGTTCCGAAACATTTAAATCGGAGGTTTTAATCGGAGGTTGCGGTCAATTCATTTGATTTAATTTTA
>DWPW01000179.1:0-13540 GCA_018252015.1 Astraptes brevicauda
TTCGCGCTATCTGTAGTCTCGTAACACTACGTACACAGGTCACTAACTGGTCAGTACTGAAGTAGAGCTCGCGCTCGATTTCTTATATCAGTACTAAATCATTGATGTGTTGTCTGAAAGTGTTCGCCATAGATGCGGTGTCTATTAGGCTGTGTTGTCGTTGGTCCTACCCATTACATTGATATTACTTTTTCTAACTTGCGAAATTTGATAATTTCTAATCAAATTAATAATTCAATCTCAATGATAAGGAAAACCAAGTTTTGAATTAGTTGAGAAATAATTACAGGAATAACATAATTATATTACAAAGAAATGGTGCGTGCATCTGCGTACACACGCAATTTGTGCAAAATAATAATAAATATATTACACAATAGGAATATTACCTATCAATAAATTGATAATAATAAAATATTTGCATTGCAATGTAACGTCTTCTTACAGAAATTGTTATAAAAATACATTATTTCCAGGTGCACAAAATAGGTATGATTGAGATGATATTGAATATTATTATAACAATGTCAGTGGTTTGCCAATGTATATCTCTGCCATTTCTATTTTGGTACTTTATTGACTACGTATCTTGTTTATAGGGTTCCGTACCACAAGAGTCAAAACGAAACCCTATTACTAAGACTTCATTGTCGGTCCGTCTGTCACAGGATTTTATCTATTGAACCGTAATAGGTAGATACTTATTTACAAAGTCCATAATACAAGGGGGTTCCCATACAAGCAACCGATATTTTTCGGCATTTTACGGTTTATCTATTGAACCGGTAAATATGGGTATCAAATGAAAGGGCTTGTAGAATACTGTGCACAATGACAAATTAAAATTCATGATGGCCGCTGCTACAATATTGCGGATTACATATATTTTTTACAAACCCTCCAATATGGGTAGCAAATGAAATTCCTGATCCTTCTCGTGCAACATTTGATGGTACGGGACCCTCCCTGTTCGAGTTCCACTCGCACTTGGCCAATTATTTTTATAATAATTTAAGATTTTTAAGTATTCTATATTGTTTGACGTTTCTATTGTTACTTTAATGATTAATGTGTCATCATGGCAGTGTAACAAAAAAGAGAGAAGTGCAAGGATGGGAATTGGTTTATTTTGTTACTAAAGATCAAAAAATTGTCGAACCAATTTATTAAAGGCAATTACGTTTCTATAATTGGAAAGTGATCTCTTTGCATTATTAACAAGTGTTACTGTAATTTATAAACAAGCATTTTTTTCTAAGTTCAGGCTTTACGTGTACGTAGTAGAATCCCGTAGTAAATAAAAAAATATTACTGCCGCAATTTATCAGAACAATTTGTAAACATCACAGGTTAATTGTTTTATTCTGGCAGGAAGAAACATTGAGATGTTTGTTGTTATTACATTTAAGAACGCGCACTGCACTGCAATTTGTATTTGCGCGTTGGCGCTCAAAATATAAACAGGCGAGAGATTTTTTTACGAGTACATCGTCACAAATAAATATTATGGATAAAATTTTACTCACCAGGAAGTCAAACACGCTTTGTCCGAGCATTTCGAAAGCTATACACATGTGTCCGTGGTATTCGAACCAGTCCAACATCTTCACACATAAGCTGAAAAGATATCAAAGTTTGTTATATCATTTATACGCGCAAGGGGTACTGGAATGTTCCAGAACAATTAATGTGTAGTGTTAAGTCAAGGTTGAAGCACATCAAAGGATCATAAGCGAATTTCTGTTTGGAGATTGAGACGCGAGAAGCAGTAGACGGTATTTTTGTGTTTTGGTTGACATCAACTGGTCGCTGGCGCGGCGCCAGGTACGGTATAACGTCGCGTATAAACACGCAAGGTCAAATATTGCTACTTTTCGCGTCACTCGATAATGTTTTCGCCGGATAATATAATCGAGGTGTCGTATCGCTCACTCGAACGGCATTACCCTAAAGATAACTTACTTTTTACAGTCCGGGTCGACGTCAGCCAACTTCTCTAGTACGTTAATTTCTAATTTTGCAGCCTCTCTGTACTTCTCAACGTTCTTGATTATCTTCAGAGCCATCCTGTGCTCCCTGAAAATCATAGGAGAACACATCTCAGTACGCAGTCGTCACACCTTCATTCTTAATTATGAAAATAACTTTGGCATTCGCCGGCAAACTATCTAAAGAAAACGTTTCTACTATAAACAAATGAAAATAGAGCTGAATAATCCAAATGAGCGTTCTCTTGCCAAACAATATGTGTGTGCATGTGTGTCATCCGCGAACGTAAATTATGATACACCGATATGCAGTTAATGGCACTTGCTAACGTCTATAATGATTAGAGTGGAATGATGCTTCAAATTAATATTAAATTGTAACAGGGCACATTCTAAAATATTTCCATACGTATATTATGATTCATTAATAACACGTAAGTGATACTCATGATAAATATGTTTGCAGTTACAAAAAAGATGTCGACATTAAACTATTTTACAATATTTTTTATTTTACAATCACTGCTGAGATTCTGTACATTCTGTACATTCTATACCTATGATGCAACAATTATTTAAAAAAAACTGAACTACTAAATAAGCAATATGATGGTTGTGATCGATGTGATGTGAATCGATTCAATAAATTAAAAAGTCTTAAACAGGGTAATATTCAAATATCCTGCATATTTGAATATTAGCACACGGATTATGCATACAACCATCACAGTTGAAACGAAACGTTAGTACATCACAAAGAAATCCTTGCTTTAAAGGGTTTTTTTAAATATAAGGCGGAAACACTAATGTATGTAAGGTGATCCATCCTAATGTTATTGAAAGTCGATCAACAATTGTTTACGGGTGGAAGTAGGTACTTAAATTATAAGCGAGCAAAATACTTGTTCAGTGTTACGATTACATAAAAAAGTGCATTAAAACAGTAAGTGGTTGCATGAGCCGCGCGTCAAATCTGACGAGTGGCACGCCTCTGCTGCAATACGACAGTTGCAAGCAAGGTCGGTTTTAGTAGAACACATTTTGACATGTAAAAATAAACTCATTTATATATTATTTCAACACTACTTAGTATGTGGTTCTATGATAAGTATTTGTATTTATCTACTTTAAATACTGAGAAATTTTCATTTACTTGTAAGTATTGGTCCAACTTATTTTCATACATAAAAAGCACTATTTTACTAACCGCTAATAATATCTTATAGAATATCAATAACATGACTACATAAAAATGTGTCAACAAATGTGAAACTATGCTTTAAGAAAGAATTTCTAAAAAGCAGTCAACTTGTATTTTTCAAGTAACAATTCATTACTCTTTACTAACCAACGGTTTCTTATAAAATACTTGTAACAAAGAATCCTCAAAGGCATTTAGTTAGCAATTACACATTCGGCACAGGCATAGCTACATTACAGTAGTACCCATTCAACTAAATATAAATATTACACATTTTTCTTACTCACATTTCTAAATCCTTCACTTCCACCACCTTGCCGAAGGTGCCCTCACCAAGCGTGTCGATGATTTTGTCTGAAATTAAACCAAGCCATTATAGTTAATTAACTGTGCGTAAGACAAAGTCATGGTGGAATAAGCATTGGTTTCTCATCATCAACGATTCAATCCGTTCGGTTGACAGGTTAAAATATACAGTATTTTAGCGAAATCACCAATGGTTATGCGTTCCAGCATGACTTTATTCGGAGATAGAAAATGGTCGGCGCTGTTATTTTAAAACTTGGAAAAAAATTAGAAGCAAAACTTTGAATGACTAAAATCCACAAATTGCAAATCACTGATCTGCAAGAGATTGAGAGAAGGCAATCTATTCTGATTGATATTGTGTCGATTGTAATGTGGAGTAAATTGACATGTTATCTGCGTTCGTAAAATCAATCATGTGAGTCAAAACAAAATGAGTGACATGTTTATGTGGTGTACCTGCGTCGTCACCGCTGTGTACAGTGTGTAGTGTGTCGCGTGTGTGTAAATGCGTGTATGTGTTTGTGTGCATAAAATACATTGGTTAAGTTATGTTGTTGAAACGAACATCTCGCTCCCATGACATATCCGGGCCAGTACACCAGGTGTCCGTCCTTGTCGTCCTTCACGGAAGAGCGTGCCCGGGAGCTCTGCACGCGCAGCGCCGCCGCCGTCCGCCGCCGCCGCGCCACGCGCCACACGCCGCACGCGCCATCCACACGCACCACGCCACATGCCACGGAGAGCGCCACGCGATCGCCACGACCCGAGTAGTGTTGTACCCAACAATCAGACAATGGAACGGTTGCCCGTCAGACAAGCGACAATTGGTATGGTGTCGTACATGCTGTTAAAGGGCGGACGGGTGGGCTCTGCGGCGCGGCGCACCGGCGCGGCGGGCGCCCGAGTCGCGCCGCGCTCGGGGGCCCGCCGGCGTTGCGCGCCGCTCACGAGGAACCGGCTCAGAGGGATTCACCGGGAATGGGGAACCGATACAATCATTCACATCACTTTCGAAATCTTCTAGCACACCGGTTTATCGGGATAAAGTGTCCACCCGAGCCAAATTACAAACATTTACTAATACTAACATTTGTTTTCCAATGTGGACTAGAGCGTTGTTTACGTTTAGTATTTGAAAATATTCTTACGCAAAATAAGGACATGTTAACTTTAAGAACACGCACAAAAAGGCTTAGCACATGCACTATCATTTCACTGTTTTAAATTTTCCTCCGTTCCTTTTAATAAGAGATTAAAGTTTAAATCCTGACTTGAATTTACTGTACTGCGGAAATAAGACACAGAAAGTGACATTCTGAATATGACTACCGCACTGATTTTAATTGTTACGAGTATTTCAATTTACCTTCCGTTGCTTTTATTTTTAGTAATCTACCTTCCGAATCTTGTTTATCGGCGTGTAAACATACATGCATTTTACTAATCTTATTTACAAGTAGATCTAAACTACAAGCGTAGAGGGCGTTGACGTTAAAATATAAATAGTTATTTTTCTATTTTTGTATTGAAAACTACGCGGTCGCATTTTTCCATAGCGAATATTGAAAATGACGGACCCGATTTAGGTTAGCAGCACACAGAGCGCAGGCAGGCGGTTAGCTTGTGCTTACAGGCGGCGTGGCCGCGCGCCGCATCAGGTGCCGGGGCCGCTGCGGCCGGTGGCGGCTGCGCAGCTCCGGCGGCAGCATCACCACGTCGCCGACGCTCAACGGCTCAGTTTTCTTTAGCGCAGCCGCATCGGTCACCACACCGTTTGGTTCCTTCTCTGTGATGCGCCCATACACTTCATCCAAATGGGCGTACTTCATTATGAGGCTCTGTATCTCCTTGCGCCTCGTCTCCCTTTCGGTAAGCACTCGATCACCGACCGGGGTTTTGTCCTCGTCTTCGTCGCTGGACGGAAAATAGATTTGTTTTTGTCTTCCGGAGTCTTTAGCTGGGGATGATGCAGGTGTCTTTGTCATCTTCAATTTTTGATCGTTTTGATCTTGTTGCGGTGGGGAGACTAGGTCGCGGGCGCCTGATTGTAAATTAATGTCGACTGGCCGCAATGACAATTTACCTCTTCTGTCGCTATTATCACTTTTTTCGGCTCTGAGCGATCTTCTCTGATGTTTGCGATATATACTGTCTCTGTCTTTACCAACGTGTGGACGATCCCTTAAAGAGACGTCAAATCCATTTTTATATTCATTCCTATCACTTTGTTTATGACCAGACGATAAACGACGATCGGTTGTGTTTCTGAACGGAGTTTTATCTCTTGTTTTTTCTCGCAAGTAATTGTTGCTTTTGAACGAATGTTCACCGAATACAGCCGTTGTCAAGCTTCGCATGAGCCCTCTTGATAACGACTGCTCAGGCTCCAAGGTTTTATCACGATCTTCTTTATCTTTTCTTGCTCTTTCCTTTTTTTCAACGGCTATTCTGTCTAACACTGATGAATATTTATCTTCTAAACGACTGCGTGTGCTACCCAACGTAATCGTGTTCTCTATGTTGTTGTTATTGGTTTCCTTGAGAGGATATCGTTTTGTAAACGGTGATGATTTATTATCTTTCATGTGAGCTCTGCGAAATGAGTCACTACGCGCGACAGCGCTTATTCCCGAGGTAGAATGTAAAGGTGAAGTATCAATTCGAGCTTTAGTCGCGCCCAGGTAGCTGTAAGTTCGATCGTCATTTAATTTCCTAACGACCGGCGCAGGCAAACCGGAAGTATAGCTTGAGTATGGAGAAATGTGTGTATTGTTCTCGTAACGTCTCACATTAGCCAACACAGAATTCTTGCTGGAATGCAATTTATCATCATAACGAGATCTTGTAGCAGACAACTTTGCTTCGACAATGGGATCATTTTTTTCAGAGGGTCCTCGACGTGTCAATCGGTTAATGATACTGGAATACCCATCTGACAACAACTGAGTCACACTTGTAGTGGATGCGCGGGCGTATCGTTGACGTCTCGGACTTGTCCCGTTTCCGCTGGTGCTGATGGTGGCCATGTTCGTTCTTTTCGACAAATCCAATATTGCACGTGCACTGATTAACCAGGATAAATCACATAACAAGTGTCAACCAACATAACTACGTTTGCAAACTTCACATGATATGCAGTATTTCAATTGGAATCGCTCGCTACCGCTCAATATGTAACGAGCGGCTGATGGCTTGATATCGCACATAAGACTGGGTCCACTTCAGATTGAGAGCGTACCTAAGCGAGGAGGGATTTCAGAAAGATCACTAGCGCAGCCGAGTGCGGCCGTCGGTGCCAAGTAATGGTCGCGGACTAAAAATATCGGCAACCCGTGGGAGCGCCCTCCCGCGCAGGCCGAGGTGCCGCCGCTCGCGCATTTTCGTCACATTACACCCGGTATACCTACGTACACAACTTTTTAGCATTTAATTATAGTGAGATTATTCTCACTAGCACGTCCCTATGCCGAATTAAATGAAACAAAATAAATTATTGCTCATGTTCGACCTGTGCCATTTGGCTCCGGCTCGTTGACCGCTATTTTGTACTCGTTAACAATTAAACATAGAAAATACTTCGCATTTTTAGAGAAGAAAATAGACATTTTAACCTCAATAGCGCCTACGTAGTTATGGATCATGACACAAACAAGTGCTCTCTTATCACTTTGTAATAATATTAAGGATAATGTCCTTTGTGCAGTAGACGCAAATAAATTTCAAATAAATTCTATTTTTTATCTATATTACGCTATTTCGAACTGTCACTTGGTTTTACTTTTAATGATCCGCTTGCTGCATTGAGTCATTGTGTTTGTTGACATCTTCATGTAACAGGAGTCTGAGTGAGTGATTAAGCCTTTTTTGATCTGTAAGGCGTTCAAGCCAAGACAGCTCTGTCAATAAGCGTCCGCTAATTGGGTTAGTGGAGCGCGCGCGAGCACTGAACAATGCTGGTGGTTAGCATGCGCAGGCGTTCGGCCGACCACGCTGCATTGCCGTGTCTAAAAATCGCACAACACGACTAATCTATAGGTCAACTTTTTTTTAACTCGAGTCTCCTACATGTCTGCGAGTAGGTACTTGAAGTTCCGTTATATACGTTGTAATAAATATAAATGTAAGTAATAATTATAATCCTAAACTCTCATTACAGCGTCATCCTCTTTTACTATTACGTAGATGTCATGTTGAACTTCTGTTAACCGACTTGTCAACGGTCATTAAAGAAAAGTTAATGAAGCATGCTTAATGATAATCATTAAGTATAACGATTGTTATTATTTACGAGACATTTTGTCCCTTGCGCGCTATCAGTTTTGTAGATATCTAGCACGTATAAAGATGTCCACGAATGCGGCATTATAAGAGTTGCGCGTGCGATTAATAATGTAACATGTATAACATTCTCGACAAGTCACCGCTTATCTTATTATAAACAAGCCACACGATTTGTAGTTCAGCAGCTTCATTGCTTGATAAGATTTCGCTGATTAATTTTATTACCGTAATGATAAAAAGTCATAATTGTACTTAAGGAAATAATGCAAAAATATCGAAAAAAAAAATCATAAAGAAGAATTGACATTTTTGCAAAGAATGTCGTCGGCACATTCGTGCAATTGATTTGGCGCAACGGAAGTATGGTAATATCGAACATTCTAAGCATTCATCTACTTTCTCTTGGCAAACAAATTACATCGCCTTTCAGCGTCCGATTTCAGCTAAATGCCGACCTTACTTATAATTGCTGATCAATATCTCTGGCCTAACACTGAAATAACTCGGACCACTTCGCACGGCAAGTATGCACTGATACATAAATAAAATGCATGTACCTTTACAAATAAATACCACGGTCAAAAGTACATAACTGCCCACGACGGGTAATGAATTTTGTACAATAAAATAAAACATATTAAATAAATAGATACTACTGACACTGATTGCCTTGTCACTGCACCTACCTTAGGAAGTAAAACTATCATAAGATTGAACACGGATGTATGATAGTAGAATCGGACATGTTTCACCACTTTTTTCATGTCGTATGATTGGATTTTATGGAATATTATCCAAATAATTAAACACAACACGGATGCCACAATTTCATCAATCCAATAGATAGTGCAATGCTGATGTGACATCGCCTTCATTGTAAGGCTACTGAGTGGTTAGTCTCGCCAGCTGTTCGAGAGTATCTGGGATAACAACGGTAAACAGGGTGCAGGTAAAGGACCCTTGCGATTGGTGCCCGCTCGGCTCACCCTTTTTTGTATATATGAGAGTTTAAGAAATAAAAAGAGACGGGAGTATATTACAAAAAATGCGTTCCGTTTACTTGAGCCGGTTCCATAGGGAATGTAGTTTTAAGAATTATAATCGTTAAACAATTACTTTTCAATCAATATGTAACAAAATAATTGCCAATAATATCTTTATAGATCAAAAAATCGTTTAATAATTATTGACCGGTTAACATGAATTTACAGAGTTAATTTTAAGTATATTATGTTACTCGATGCCATTTGCATAAACATCCTAAAATACAACGGATGAGGAGACTGACTGACCTTGCCCGCGATTTTACTGCACGCATCGTCCACATCGAAAAGGATATCTGCAACCACGGCGAGGAGTTTCGCAACATCGTGCCACTTGCAACCGTGATCCTTGAGAAACCGTCTGTACAACTCGTAAAACGATCCGAACTTGAGCGACTCTCGGATGCGCTGAGGTTTCGCCACAACGTCAGTCATTATACTTATCACAAACACAACACGAGTACAACGATAAGTGTCAAGAGGCGGGTGGGTGGACCGCCAGCCGTTTCACTACTGTAACACGCGCGCTAGACTCCGATACACCTGGTACGGTTAAATCGGCGTCACATGAAACAATACTGCCCACAAAACGTTCACAAACGAAAGTACTCCTATCTGAACGGATTACAACTATGCGTTATCTCATGGAGCGCACTTCGCGACCAACGACGGCTACAAGTAAACTGAGAGGACGGCCGGCATGGCACTCCAATTAAAAGATGGGAACGAATGGTACAATCAATTGTCTCGTAAGCTTTCGGTTGAAACAGGATTTATCCGCAAATTGGTGACACGCAAACTGTAATTGTTTCCTGTTAATGAGTAATGATACTAAAAAATATATCCAAAATTACCCACTTTGTAATTAAACGTAAAGTCATATATTTGTTATATTTTTTATATTGATAGAATAATTAAGACAATTATTAAATAAATAAAACTCAAATATGTATAGTATGAGACATAATAAATCTCACGTCAATTAACATAACATTAAAACATTTTTTATAATAAGTACTTAACTTACTACATTAGCAGCTGCTCAAAAATGGCAAAATAAATTTTGTATTTTTAGACGAGGGAAATTGTGCTTGAAAATGCCTCTAATGGTTGTATACCTACGCTTGAGAAAACTCTTAAATAAAAAATTACAATAACTATAATATTCGAAGGGAATATTACAGGTCCGTTTAATTAAATAATTTGGTGTAAATATGTTCATTCGTTTCTTTTTCATTGCGTCGTAACTGTATGGTTTTATCCAGTCAATAACTACAACTTCAAACCGTGTGTATGTGGTAAAAGCAGAAAATTTGAACCCGAGTACCTACTTGGCACTTCGAATGTGGGTTTGTGTAGGAAGGTACTTCTAGGTACTGTATATAGGTCGTTAAATATATTTTGACTAAACCAATGTAAACGTGTCACTAGTTATGTTATGAAACGTGACACGATACATGACATCGAATTATATTGATAGGTAATTAACGGAACAACCGGTCAGGTACCTTCATTACTTGAAACATTATATCATTGAAAACCTTTTTAAAATTCTCTTCTAGGCACGGATCTCGCGTATACTCAGACACGCTGTTCGTATACATGTCCCTAAGTAATAATATTTCATATCAATACTCAATTTTATACCAAAAATATTTTGCTGTCCTTGTTATTGTTATTTTGGATATACTTTAATTATTGTGTTTATTTGCGAAAGTCGTTATTTTTAGCTAATTGTCATCTAATTATTATTTTTTGTAATTACTCCTATAATACTGATGAATTAAAATACATCAGTTAAATACTTAGTGGAATATTTCAGTAATAACGAAGTACGATTCCGACAGGTAAGGTGACCGGGGCGGCGCAATGCGATTGGTATAGGCAAGGTCGGCCGGAAGGAACAGGGCTTTACCAAATAGATAGTCATTGCTTAGGGTTGTCGCGATTACAATGATTTCATATCGAAAATGAACAAATACTAGCATACGATTTTGCTAAATATTTCGTTTGTTATTCGAAATAAATAATATTTAAGTCGATATTTTGAGGACGTCTATGATATAAAAATATAATACGTACATTTATACATTAAAAGAATACAATAGTAATAGGGTTCCTCTTGGGTCTTTGGGTACGGAACCCTAAAAACTGATTTATCCACAAAACAAAACTTGAACAGAAAAGAGATTGAAATGGAACTAATTTAAGACTTGTGAAACTAAAAAAACGTTTGCTGTTCGCGGATGTAATCGTGTACGGTTTGGATACTGTCTATCACATCGATTATAGGATTCTAAATTAACGTCCTTTCGTTTTCATTGTCAATACTTTACTATTTACAAAGTTACGACAACCCTAATTTATCAGATTCGTAATCTTCCCGGCTGCCACTTTCCTATATAAATGATGTGCGATAGGGCTCGAACCCCCAACGAACTTGACCTTCGTTGCACATACCGTAGTCGAAACCGATAAATCTTGTGACGTAACGTAGGTAGTAATAAGACAAGCAGCACCGCTTGATAAAGTAGCGTAAATTACTTTAATATTGAAAGTCAAAATAGAATACATTCCAGCGATGTAGTGCTTTTTTGGGCAATAGAGTTGGAGACAGTACCGATCCCAAATTAACTGCAAAGTTCTATTTTGGATGAGTTTATTATTTTCCACATCACAGCAAGTTCAGTTTTTACGGATTGGATAGATATAATCAATGTTGACATTCTTTGGGATGTATACATTTGCATACTGTTTTATTAATTGTCAATATTTAACACCAAATACTTGTAGTGATCTCAAAATTACTTTTTCACTTAAACGGCATGACAATTGTAGCTGTTTTTCTAGCAACCCGATACGTTACTGGAGAAGGAGCAAAATATATATTCATTTCGAAAAGCATGTACCTACAGACAACAATGTGAGAAGCCAAGTATATGAGTCCAAATGAAAGCAATTCATTTACAAAGCTTTTCAATAGTTGACAGCTTTAATAATTAATTTCATTTAACTTAATACGTGTTACACAAGATTAGTTAAGTGTGTATGAAACGTAGCTCTACCTTTTATCGTGATGTACATTCATTTTTATTCGCTAAGAGCAGTTTCGTGGTAAGTACCAGTAGATTTTCAGCAGTAAACACGATGTCCAGAATGCATTTGAAAACTTTTATTGGTATTTCAAAGTATCCTGGAAACATTACACGTGTCTCGAGATCCTTCGTACGAAAGACAACAACGAAAACACTTCCCGCAGTGCCTCAAATGCAATGCTGCATATAGCATGGGTATCGGAACATACAATAATTTCTAAAATAATTAGTAATAATGAATGTATATAGCCACACAGTAAATGAGGTTAAATTTACAAAATAGGTATTTAATTTTTTATATTATGCAATTAATTTTAAATTTCCCTATATATACGTAATTATATTTCGGCATCGGACTTATTTTGAATTCAACACTGCTGAGGGGTATAACACATTGCATTTTTTTCAGATCTTTTTAGAGATAATAATAATAAACAGGCCCTGCAGACACTGCTTAACTTTGTTAATAAAATGTTTAAACATAGTTGACACATCAAGAACAGTAGGCAAGAAAAAAATATTGGCGCCTATCATCACTGAATCATATGCAAGTCGGTCGTAGCCGGCTACAACAGGTTCCAATCTAAGAATTTTGTTTTACAACTCATAACAATTGAAGAGTATGCTTGATGAGTCTCGATTAGGCAAACGCGTAGCAGTTGGTTGTACTACAATATTGATAATACCTACTATGATACTATTGGTATACATAAACGGTTTTAAGTGACAACATGCACGAGCGAACTACATTAGTCAACATTAAAATTAATTAAGAAGAATACAAACGTGATCTTATTATCTTAAGTACGCATCAAACGTTGTGTTTCTTTAATTTAATCTTATGATATCAACAATAAGATTAATCTCTCGATAGAGAAAGATAATGGTAGACATGAGTAGTAAGTAATAGGGAAGTAAATATCCAATATTGATAATTCGTTATGTCAAACGTTTACCCTATGATATTTGTTTAGTTATTGGCAGATGTTATGGCGAGAATTCACGGTTTAGATATTATATTGTTATCGAGTTGGCGAGATCAAGTGGGCGGCGCGTGCGCCGCTCTGGCAACGCTAGTTATCATAACGCCGTGCATGTGGACTGTTTCGCCTAGGTGAAGGTGATTGACGCTATTTCTGCGCGCATGCGTGCTCTCCACCAGCGGGCCACGTGGCGCCATCTAGCGTTCACTGTCGAAATCACATAGTTATTACCAGCTGCTGATACTATTTCGGTCGATTTATACAACAAATATTATGTTTCCTATCATAAAATCACCGTTTCCTCTATCTAGGTAGAAATTACGCGAATAGCCGTTATTCGCGTACAATTCTGGGAATGAAAATTGTAACCAAAGTTACTATTTTTTAATATGTTAATTAATTGCACGCCAATTACTAACCAAAACAATAGTATCATTATGGATAAAATTTATTCCTAAACTATGGAAACGTTTGAAAAGACTAAAAGATTGTTATGAATAATACCCTTGACCTAATAATATATTAGTTAAAATAGATGCGCATTGCTCTCATTGCGCACACGCTGGCATCGTATAGCGTATATTCTATTGGTACGTGATCTTTTATAACGTTATTTATTGAGAAGCGTTAACAGCTATTA